>VZTH01017340.1:321388-350412 GCA_013397815.1 Aleadryas rufinucha | reverse complement strand
AAATACTCTTGGAAAAACACATCTTTCAAGGAATTTTAACATTAAATTTAATTTATGTAACTGCTGTTTTTTTTTTTCCTTGAAGGAACAGCTTACGATTTTCCCATTTTGTTCCCTTGTTAGATTGAAGACAGGCAGAGTTCCGGTAATCACAAGGCCCAGCTCCTGGAAAATAACCAATAAAGAAGGGAGAAAAAGACTTTTTAGTTTAAAGCAACCATTGAGCCATAATATATTAGAACAATCGAGGAATTAGTGTAGCCAAANAACATAGCCTCCTCTGTTACTGAGGCAGCTGAGGCAAGGAATTTGCATTTATTTGGGAAGATATAAGAAATCTGTTTTTCCTTTAGTAACATTCACAAATCATACTGAAAATAGGATCCAGAAAACCATATGTTCAGATAGCCAGGAAAGTTTTGTTTTCCATTCTAAATTGCCCATAGGGAGAGTTATACCTTTTTTCATGTGATTGTTTGGGTTTTATTTCATATTTTTTCCCTTCATTTATGCTTACTCTCCTTCTATGTAGTTTATTGTGGAGTCATATCCCTTTGTTTCATTTGGAAAAAAAAAAAAAAAGCTAGAACACTACATGAATCTGCTCTGGTGAAATCTGTTCTCCATTTTCCCAATCTAGTAGCACCTTTTTGAATTTTAAACTATCCTTCATGAACTTACATTTGTGTATCAAATGAAAGGTGATGAGGTCAGAGTTAGAAGTTACAAACAAAGTGAAGTGGATTTTGTAGGAAAAGAAAAGAAATAGGGACGAATCAGTAGAAAAAAGAGACTACATTAGAAGAAACATTGAAAAGACACATAACGAAACAGGAGGGGATGTATGGGGGATAACACAGTCTCACCCCTCCTCCCCCCAAAAAAATTAAAGTTAGAGAGAATAATAATTATGAATAAATTGGGCCTAACTGGTAAACCTAAAAGTATCTGAAAATTCTGGGATTATCTTGAAAATGAAGCCAGAGCAACACAGTAATAGAATCTGAAGGAACAGGGCTAGAAAAGAGGTGTGAACTGCTACAAATACATCAAATTATTAAAGACAGTCTTGAAAGCCAGCCTGAAATGAAAATACCTCTTCAGAATTTTATAACCTGAATTTATGCACTAATGTGGCCTCATGTAATACACTTTCCATTACTTTAGTCTTAGCCACAAAACAGCCACTGGACAGTGAGAGCCAAAGGATAGGAGTAAGTCCAGGGAAGCACAAGCAGGAGAACTGTAAGCCCTACATAGGGAAACTGTTTTAGGGAATTTAGGATAACAAACCAGTGTGACAACTCAGTCCCACTCCCTTATACAACCAAGAATCAGGAAAAGTCTTCAGACAGGGTTAGATACACCTATGCCTTTATGGTCTCAGCTGTGATAAGTTTCCACAAATTTCAGCCTTTACCTCAATACTTTACCCTGTGTTGTCCTACTTTATTTACATATAATTATGTATATATATATGTGTGTATGCACACACACAAATATACGTATATATAATTACATATTCACAAACACACATATATAACACATGAATGGAGAAAAGCATGAAGGAAAGACTTAATGAACCCACTGAACATAGAAAGTAACACAACAGACAACAGCTTGCAGGTGTCACTTATTTTACTAAATAACAGATCTCTATCCCTAGTTACAAATTTATCTTTGGCTTTACAACAGGATATGCACAGAACATAAGAACTTTTGTCATCACATCCTTTATGTTTCCAGTAAGTACCTCAACAATAACAAAGAAAACATGGTTATGAACTTCTGGGCATTGAAATTTAAATGAAAAACTAGTTCCTCTGTGTCATGCTCAGTTATATTGGCGGTAAAAATTTTATGTTGATAAAAATTTAACAGTAATGCTGACTGACGGGAAGATGTGCATTTTGACATGACTTGAGATGACTACGTGAACTTGGATAAATACGTGATTCCAAATGACCATTTTGCAGCAATTTTTGCCTTGTTGCTCAGAAGGTCATCCAGAGCAAGAGATTAGATTGCTGCTAACAATACTTTTCCTCCTGTAGTTTCCTGAATATGTTTGTTTTACAAGACCAAAGTGATAAATTCAGCAGTAAGAAAGTATTTCATATATCTTTTTGTTTCTTTCCCCATTATATACACTGTCCAATTAAAGATTAAAGAAATCATTGAGTGAGCAATCAATCAATTACAACAACCATGATAGCTTAAAGACCCCAGTTCAAAATCTGTGCAAACACTCAGTAATACTGAGAGATTTCATTCTGCCTGGAATGTTCTTTAGAAGGAAAAAAGAAAAGAAGGAGGAAGAACTAAGAATTCCTCACCAAAATAATAACAAATGACCTTTACTGTAGAAGGTACAACATTGGAAAACCATTTGCTTCTTTTTTTTTTTTCTTAAATTGAGAACAACAGTGACCTACACTTTAAAGTCTGCAGAAGATAAATTACTTTCCTCTGTTGAATTTCAGGACAATTTGAAGGATACTAGGTGCAAGTAAAACCAGCACATTATAAATAGGTCCCTTCCTAGAGGTTGTTGTACTGATGTGTATAAATGTTAGAAACACAAGAATATCATGTTTGGAACTGTAAGAAATTGGATTCTTGGGAAAGCAGATCCATATAGTTACCGATTTGTTAAAATTCTTACTTTAGTAGAGATAAATACAGATCATACCAGAGCATCCAGATAGACATTTGTCCATTGGACTTGTTTGGCTTGCTCTCCAGCTAAAACCATTGGTCTTCCCAAAACATCCAGATATTCCTGCCAAAAAGTGTAATAAACTCATCAGAAGGCAACTGTTAGATTAAAGACCTCAAACAGTAAATAATAAACAATATAAAATAAACAATAATGAAATTTAAAAAAATGACAAAAAAAAAATCAAAATTCACCACTGATACAGGAGGAACATTAATTTACTTCTTTAAAATTGTACCACAAAATAATTCAGTCTTCAGTTTTCAGTATTTACTGACGAGGTAATTCCTGTATTTCAGTCTCAGTCACACAGACCTTACACACTCATAACCACCGCTCTCTTTCCACAAAATGAGAATTACAACTATTTTTATTCCAAAATTAATTGCTAATGACATACTGAAATTACAAGCAGATTACAGAACCTTCAACCCAGAAGAAACAGTGGACAATGGAGGGTGAGTGGTGTAACATGTGGGTATGTTAAGCTCCTACAGCAACAACTTGCATAACTTCTATTGGAATAAAAAAAAATCAGAGTTATAAAACCTCTTTTTCCTGCCTTCCTTCAGTTTGTGAGTATGGCTAAAGCCAGTGCTCTTATGAGATGTCAGATTTCTGGACTGATTTGGAAGTGGATGCCATCAAACTTTTTTCAGTCATCAACTTTTTCTACTTGTCTGATCTTATTAGGGCTACTTCTTGCCAGACACTGTCTGGAAGAGTTTAACAGAATCAAAGGATTCTTATTCAAGCCAAAAAAGGACTCTTATTTTCTGCCAAAAAATGTCATGCCTGGTCTTGGAATGACAAAGAACTGCTATGGTATTTCTCTGCTGTTCTGGACATGTGAGTACCTGGACTTTCAGACAACTGAAAAGAATACTTCTTCTACACTGTTCTTCTTCAGTTTGGATCACACAGTATAATCCCCAAGTCCTGTGCCTTTAATTATCTACATGCAAGTCTGCTAAAATGTTCCTGAGTCCTTTTTGAAGGGAAAAAGTGCAGTCTCTCCCAGAAGGGTTGGATCCATCCAGGTACCTCTCCTATAAGCAGGATTGCAGTGTGGCACCCAGATGGGTTCAGATGCTCCAGAAGGGCTATCCCATCATGTACATCCACAGCCTCCTCCATGTAATACAAACCCTTTGGATCATGCAGAAAGTATGGCAGAAGGTGAACTATGAATGCCTAGACATATTATAAAAAATTACTGGTTTTATAGAACTTTATAATAAAATTGCCGTCATGTCTCAGCATCAAAGTTTGAGGGACCATGTAAGGCCCTGAGGAAAACGGAGCCAAAAGCACAGACCTTGTGCAGAGGCCTGCAGGATACAGAACACTTCAGACACTCCATTGTGTGCACATGGTCAGCCTGCTTTGGAGGATGTTAACACGACCAGTGTGCATGCAAGCTGTTGTGGGCCAGCTGGCCAGGATAACAGGGATCAAATCTGAAGCTGGTTCATTGTAACCACTTAAAAGAAAAAGTACAATATTTTAAGAGAATAATCCCTCATATGGAGAAGAAAGCCTTAATTTTTTTTTTTTTCTTAATGTAGTGTATCTAAGAATTTAATTGATTTTAGCAGAGGTGAAGAACAAACATATCCAAGAACAGATATTACTCCACTTTCTGTGTCTTAAAACTGCATCTGGATTTAGCCAAGGCACTTACCTGGGTGTTTATTCTTATGGCTCCAATAGACGGAATTTCATAATAATAACCTAAAATTTGAAACAGAAATAATGCCATTTTACCATAACAGATTGCTGGCCTCTTAATCTTGGGGAATTTCATTTATCGTATAATTTCTAGTTTAAGTTTTATAAGATTTATTGTTTATGAATGAAATACTCTTTAGTAGATGCCACCACAATACATGGCCATATGATGGGTCACCACGCCATTCAGACCAAGCTAGTTACTCTTAAGCAATTAGAGTTTACAATATATTTCTTTTGTCTGTTTTGTTTAAAGCCATACAATATACTGAGTTTGTACTCATGAAATCCCAGTTACTATGATGTGCAAGTATATTTAATGTTTATTTTAATATGCTGTGACAGCAACGTAATTATATGCTGAATGCATATAGGAATGCAAGCATAGCTATGGTCTGCCATAAGAGTGAATTCATAGTACAAAAATATAAGGCACTCTGTGGAATGAAAAAAAGCTAATGGGTATTTCTCCTATGCAGAGAACATACATTAGAAATGTCTTTATTTAGCATTGGTTTTATCACTCATTTGTTTGAATTAAAAATATTTAAAATATTGCCCATATAATAAGAAGCCAGGCACTGAGATCCATCTTCAGTCCAAGAAAATTTTAAGTCAAATTAGAAGGAAGGGGCAGAGGATTAGAGAGGTAAAAGTAATGAGATTAGTAATTTCCTTTGCTGTAAGCAAAATCTTTTAATTAAGGAAAAATGAAATAAAACTGCTTCTTCGGATGTGCAAACAAATAATCACAGGAATTTTGGACAGAAGATTATGATCATTTTGCCTCAATACCAAGATGACATAGGTGGTTATGCTTTAAACCAGCTGGTCCTCATTTCTTTTAAAAACAATGGGGTCACATGCACACAGTATTTTCAGATACAAAGATGTTAGTAAAAAAAGAAATTCTATTCAAAACACAAATGTCAATTTTCTGTTATTATCTGACAACACAATCTACTCGTCATGAAGTTGTAGTATCTTCTGCGTGACCTGTCAGAATATTGAAGGTTTCATGAGGTTATAATACATATGCTATCCTCCAGGCTATGGGTTCTTCTAAGTATTTTTTTCTGTATCTTTGCCTTTCTCTTATCTTTGGTTTATGTTATTCTTCTATGCCTGAGCATTTCTTCTCCCCTGGCAGTCCTAATTTTTGAGACCTGTTGTAATCTAGCTCACCTCTCACCTCTTGCTTCTCACTGATTTGTAAAATACTTTTACATTTTCAGTCAGCCTGGAAATTGTTCTATTTAAAATACGGGCAAATATTTGGTAAATTATATATTTTCTATTTATCTCTATTTGTATCTTATGCCATGTTCTACAGTTATATTTTAAGATATTTGAGACACCTCTTTCTCACACTCTTTTAAAATGTTTCTGAACACATTTTTCATGTAGAAATTTCATGTAGAAAACATTTACTTCCTTAATTTCACCTTTTTTACTTTTCTTTTTTTCCTATATAAAGAAATTGGAATTAAAATAGAAAATAGAAGATGCTCTCAGAAACTAAGAAATCACAGAAAGAATAATTTTGATATTTTCATTAAAAAAGTAAAAAAATTCTAAGTATCTGGTCCCTTGTAAGTTTTAGAGAAAATCAGAAAGAAATGTAACCAGCCAACTAACCAAACAAAAATCCCTTTGTCCAGACCGCTTAATTTAAAACAGCTTTGCTTAATTTCTTATCTGTCATCAGTTCCAACTTTACATAGATGGCTATTACAACAAATATTCTCAAAACTGAACCATAATGGCTTATTATTACCAAAACTACTGGGGTAGTTTTTGTACAATATAAAGTTTTAAATAAAGTAATAAAGAAGTAAATATACCAGTTTCTTGTTCACATGTGATTTTTTTCATGTATATATTATGTCGTAAAATGACTTCTGGAACTTTTATTAACAAACACAATAAAGCTAAAAATCAAGCTAAAAAATCTGTCATTTTTTAGAGAGCAACAAAGATATCCAAAGCTCTAGTGGAGATCAGTTTAAAAGAAAGACACAGTACCTTTATTTTCACAGGCCATCCACTGTATGGGTCCTTTGTCATAATTATGTTGACCAACAGAAAATGTGAACACACGTACCTGTGCAAGTTAAAAACCAATGCATATAACAACTATAAATCACTTATTAGTTGTGATCCTCAAGTCAATGATACCTAGATTTTTCATACATTTGAATAGAAAAAGAACATTGTGAATTCTCCAGTTTTTGTCACCCTAATAAATAGGAGAGATGTAATAGATAATATATTACAGTATTTTATGTATTCCTATTTTTTCTTCCATGAAGTAGAATCAAGAATGTTTATTCACATATCCTTCATACTTTAAAGGTCTTACATTGGTGATCGTTCATGAAGTATTTAAATTTTTAGGTTTTTGTTCTAGGGTGGTAATTATAACTTTTCAGGTTTTGTTAAATTAGTTGACAAAATCTATCAATATTAGATGCTTACCAATGAATTGAAAAGAATATATGCTTGGCAGTAGAATTCAAAGCAATGCAAACCAGGACATATTAGGATATAAAATACAAAATTTTCAGATACTACAAAAAATAAATTCTCATTTTGCTCAGACTCAGTCTTCTTTATGTAAAACCACTAAATTAGTTCAACAGACTTCCATACAAGGGTTAAGCTTCTGATCTTTCACTTTAAGGTCTTGATATTCATTTAAGCTGTGGGTTTTTTTAGCATAATTCTATTCTTTTTACACAATGCTGATCCAATCTATCTCAGCAACTCTAAGGAGTTATGGCTTCAGAATTCACCAAAATATCTCCAAGTTCTGGACTGAAAACAGACTTTTTAGCTGAAATAATTTTCCATGCAAATTTTTTGATTTGAATGAGAAAAATTTAAACCCCAAACCTGGTATTGCTTTAAAAATATTAAAAATCCTACCAGACACACAGAAAAATTACAAACACTGTATTTCAGCTTCTGGCTGAATATTTTGCTCTAAATTTGAGTGTTTCTGTTAAAAGCTGGGAAAAATGTTTTCCCAACAATTTTAACGAGCTGCTCACTATATTCATGTCCCTCTGTTCAAGGGTTAGACAGCTTTTCCTTTTTAGGCTTCTCTTTCTTTATGGATCTTTAACTTTAGCATTTCAATATACCAATCATAGATCATAACATGAAATCAGAATACAAATTCCTTTCTATGGATTTGATGTTTAAAATTAAAATATATTACAATTAATTTGCATGCAGGCTGGAACTGAGTAATAAGGTAATGTTTTTGTTAAATAATACTCACACTCTAAAATTGCAGACACTCCTCCTTGTTCAATGTTAAATTTTTAAATTACTATTCATACAAATTTTTATCACATTATTTAGCATGTGCAATTAGTACCCAAACCTCCACTTCTCAAAAAAGCAAAAAAAATTGCGTGACATAATCAGAGCTCAAGTATTAACCAAGAGCTGTAGGAATGGCTTCACATCATTCATCAGCAGATAACAAATGGTGAAACTTTACTAGTCCTGACCCCTATATGCAAGAAGGGCAAACAAAGCTTTGGCTTTGTTTAAAAATGGCTGGATGCCACTTTTAATTAACAATATATTTTGATTTGCTTTATCCATACAACCCCTTTGTGTCTGAAGTTAAAAGCAAAATTAAAGCAACTTTTCTTCTGCACTGAGCACTGATTTAAGTGCTTGTTTCATAGTTTAAGACTACTCCATATAGGGTCGTTCCCTACTAATAGGTCAGGCCAATTACATTTCTGGTTACACAGACAGGTATAGGAATGACTATGCCTCCATGATGGTAAATTTTTTTTTCATAGTTCATGTAGATAAAGACAGATGAAAAATACTTTCTATTACCGTGAAAATATTGGTATTGACAGTGCAAAAATGACTTCACCTCACACGTTTACATCTCATTTAATACTGTAACACATTTGCCATCCCCCTTTTATTCTTGACTTCTTTTACAAAATGACAGCTATAATTCTTCTAAGGGATCTTTCTACTTCTACTTAATTACCATCTATTTTTTTCTTATCTGAATATCACAATGCTATTTGATATTGGCACCTCTCAGCTCACAAGGTCCCTGCCTACTATACTCCTGTTCTTTTTGAACTCACACTACTCCCAGTTTATTGTCCACTACACACTTGATTCAGAATAGATTCTTCTCAAAAACTATGGAAAAAAACCCACTGAAGGTCATTAATCATATACTTGAGAGACCTGATATTTCCTTTGGATTAAAAGCTACCAAGTCATGTGGGTTTTCTTGTGTGTGTAGAAAACACATGAGTCAATTAGACTGGACAGTCTAGCATTTGATCTCAGATGTAAAAACGAAACACTGAAGTGGATTCAAGTTGCGAAATGCTATGTAATTTAGGGAAAAGCAGCAGTGTGTTAAATCTGCAACAAATCTATAAAGAATTTAGAATTTAAATTATTGACAACAAGCAGGCGACAATATATCTGATTTACTGTTCCTTGGATAATTAACAGAGATAAAAAACTGCAATGAAAATTGGAGTTTTTAATTGTTACTTGGTTTGGCAAGAGGGTGGGATATTCAAAAGAGTATTCTTTTTCCTATTGCCTCATCTGGAATTGAGTAGAATGACAGACCAGCTGGAAAAATGAGTCAGCAAGTCAAATTAAACAAGCCAATTTTAGCAAAAAAAACCCCATGCTCCGTGCTAAAATTTTCTGTGACAGGACCCAGAGTCAGCCAAAATACTGAGATGCATTTGTCTATATGTCTTCCTTATAGAGATCTCTCCAAAGAAGACAAGAGGCTATTGAATTAAAAAAAAAAAAACAAACAAAAAACAAACAAACAAACAAAAAAACAACAAAAAAAAAAAACCAAAACAAAAAAACCCCAAAAACAAAAAAACCAAAACAGAAAAACTCCAAACAATTAATTACTTTTAACAGGAAATTTATGACTAAGAATACTCAAAGCAACTAGATCAGACACAATAGGTATAAGCACCTGTCCCTTTGCCTGTTCTTCAAGCTTGATTTCAACCAACCAAGTGGGTTTCTGAGTCAAAGCAAACTGCCAAGTAGTTTTTGATCCCAAGAAATTTTTTTGCATCACCACTGAGGCCTGGTTATTTCTTCTCTCTGCCTTTCTGCAGCCTCTTGGATTCTGTGTAAACTGCAGCTCCTGGGTGGCTTTGCCATGACAGTTCCTCTCCAAAACCCTCACTAGAGGATGGAGATTTGTATTCCCCAACCCATTTCCTAGGGAAAGAGCAACCTTGCCCCAAGGCAGATCTATTTATTCGCTTCATAAAGAAACATAACTTCCAAAGCAGTAAAAACCAATGGAAAAATAAGGAAAACAAATAGGAGCAGTCATGCTTTCTGATTTTCAATGGGACTATTTAAAGTAAAGTGCTTCTAGAAAACTTAAACCCTTAGAACTGAGAAGAACTAGAGATGGGCACCAGCCTGCTCTGCCAGCCCATTCAGGCACTGTCTTAGAATTGCTCTGAAATATAAAAGTCCTAATTTTTAGCACAGGGAGTTTAAAACTGATTCTCTGAATCTTCCTCACTGAGACAAACCTAAGGGAGAAAATAAAAAAAAAATTCTATTCTTTGTATTAATAATTTACAGTATATAGTAGAGTAATATACTAATTAGCAACAAAACAGGGGTAGAATTAATGTCAGGACATCCAGACAGTGAGTGGCACAAGCTGCTCGGTGAGGCTGTAAATCTGTCTTCTTGGGGGTTTTAAACACGAGACTGGATATGGCCCTGAGCAACCTGGCTTGATCTTAGACCTGATATTGTACTAGAGACCTCTGTAAGCAACCTGGCTTATCATAGGAACCTATGAAGGACATCAAAGGAATACATGCAAAAATCCAAATCCTAATAAGAGGAAGTGATAGACAGAAAATAATGCTACAAAAAGAGAGGAAGAAGTACTGTATTGAAGAAAACATAGTTGTCTAATTATAAAATTCATTTGCTATTTATTTGTATTTCTTTCTAGTGGAAGAAGATCGTAAGCACCAAGGTGAATAAAAAAGATTCTGACTATTACAGATTTTAAGGGACAATGGCACTCAAGAGAGTTGTGATGAAGACAAAAATAAAGAGGTACCGATGAAAAGGCTGCTTTCCCTACAGATCTCATTTGCTTTTCACCTATTTTATTTCTTCATTTTGCTATTGGAATAAAATTAGGAAAGATTAAATTAGATGCTTCCTTTGGGTATATAATGTTATGAGTATTACAGAAAATTAAGGCTTGACTGAAGTTAATTCAAAGGGGTAATTAAACACAAAGCACTTGCTGTTTAGGCTACTGCATATATGTGTAGGCAATGTAGAATCACTGACTCACTGAATGTTTTGGCTGGAAGAGACCTTAAAGATCATCTCATTCTGACTCTCCTAGGCCTACAAGCACAGCCACCACTCTGCATGCAGCTCAGAGTGGAAGAAATGCACATTTTTTGACAGATAAATTATTTGTCTTGAATTCTGTGCTACTGGAACCACAGAGCTCTCAACAATAATTTTTGTGCATCTCTTCATTTCTCTGTTTAGGAGAAGATTAATTGACCTTTGGAGATGTATATGTCTATTTTACCAGATACCAAGAGAGCTATACAATTAATTCACTCAATCGGATGTAGGCAAGATGAATCCTGTCATTTTATGCCTAGCATGCAAAAAGAGAAAGAATGCATCTTTCTCTACCACTAAATAAACAAACTGACTGTGTCAAAAAACTGATCTCACCAAATCACTCAACTTTGGTTTTCACAATGACAGTAAGATTTCAGAACATTTTACTCTGGCCTTTGTAGCTGCAGGTAAAGATTCACAGATAATATTTTTTACTATACAAGAAAAGCTGATAAAGGGAAACAATTCAGTAATTCCAGCATGATCCAGGAAATTATCTTTCCCACTAATGGGTTTACAGATTATCAGATATGAGGAAAAATTGTTCGCAGTTTATTATTTAATAGGTACCCTTCTGAAATAAAAGGACAACCTAAGAAGCCTATCATTCTGAATAAAATCATAAAACTGCTTTTCTATCTTGCATTATTCATTCTGTCTTCTAAATGCCTTGTAAGTATAGCTTGTAAACCACTTAATCATGTTTATGTTTTGTGCCATAGGTCAGGGAGATGTTATGTGGTTTTCAAGCTGGCCCAGCTAAAACTGTGAATGCATTTTTTTCCTTACATTTTTACATCTGTGGACAGAAATTTGAAGATGATTTTGGATTCTGCTGTGATTTAACTGAGACCAAAAGACATTTATGACTGATTTGAACTGAGAACAGAACTTCAGAGGATGATCTGAAAACACAATATACTAATTAGGAAACCACCTAGGATTAGGCAATAGGATACACCAAATACAGAGTTTCACCAAAATTCTGGCTAACAATCTGTCATGCTGAACTGCTCAGTTCAGGACTTCCAGGGACACAGTCCTGAACCATGTGGGTTAGAGCTGTAAACGTAAAGCAATTTCCTTTTTTTTTTTCCCCTAGGAAGCACAAAGAGAAGAGAAATAAAAGTTCTGAGTTTAACAGCAGGGGCAAGACTCATAACCACGTGGTAGAGGACAGTTTTAGGATCCCTTAAGCCTTCTTTTACGCATTACATAAAATGGGACATAACCCATTTTCCTTCTCAGGCCATGAGGACAAGTGGCACAGCATGGCTCACATTTCTATGGCTACACCATGGTGCCATCCCCCCCTGCCTGCCTCCCATATCAGGTCATCTCATTATAGAATTTTTTTGGGAATAAGCCCTGGCTCATTCTGTCCCTGAACTGAACACTGACATGGCTAAAAGAATTGACTGCCACAGGCCAGGAATCATACTGTTGGGTCTGTTAGCAATTACAATTATGGATAACTGTGGACATTTCTCCAGTCTGCACCCTGGCCCTGGATCTCTCATTAGTATGGACAGAGCTGTCTGGTTCACTCCTACGAGTAAGGCTGGTTTTCTCGTGATAGAGCCCTAAGGCTCAGCTTTTCAAAATTACTGGGACAGTGGTGGCTCTAAACTTTTAAACGAGAGTTCAGTACTCGCACAAAAGAGGGATGAGTTTATGATTCTCAGTTTGAGCACATTCATAACTTCCCCAGCTTTGAATGCCAGGCTCAAGAAAGTTCAGAAGTTGGAGATTCAGGCTTTTGTGTGTAACTGTCAGGCTGCTGATGCATTTTGCCCTTAACAGCAATGGGGAAAAAGAAACAGAGATGACCTAAGCAGCAGGATATGACACCTAGTCAGGTGCCAAGGTTGTGAAGTTTGAAAGGTCTAGAACTCAGAAAGCAGAATTCACAATTTCATGTCAAATTTGGAAATAAAAAGAATGGCATGATACACCAGTAGAAATGTATCAAGTTATATTTTTGACATTTATGACTACATTAGGATCTTACCCTTGCTGCGGGTACTCTCCAAAAATATGTGTAGACTTAAGGTAACTGGGAAGAAAAACTCACATGTGAAACGATAAGAAGAAGAATTTAGCTCTCAAATATTTAAATACAAAGATAATTGCAGGCTGGACATCTTTGAATTTACAGACAGGAAGAAAGTATTAATCCATACGATTTGAAAATCCATTTGACACTACTCAAGTGTTTCCATAAGTGACCCTCTACACTCTGATTCAGCAAGGCATCTAACTATGCAAGTGTCACCTTGAAACCAAAGGAAAAATCTTTTAACTGAGGCACGTGTTTAAAGACAAATAGAGCAGGTCCTTGGAAATACTGTTTTAGACATTTATCCACAGCAAATTATTTCTTCCAAACTTTCCATGTGTATTTGCAATCTTCCCTGTCATTAATCTTTCATTCGCTATAATTCAACCTCAAACTTCAAACTGCAATGCTAGCTTATTAATTCATAGTCTAATTATAGTCTGTGTAATTATAGCCTAATAACAAAAAGAAATAATGACACTCTAAAAATTAGCTCACATTACAGTCTAATGCTAATCCTTCTTCTATCTTAAAATAAAAATTATGCTTGTTGCATATCAGGAGATTATTGGAGAATGTCACTCTCTTGGGCATTATTCTATACTGATAATATGGGCCCCAAATCATTTGATGGTGTTAATATATTGGGAAAATAGGATGCAGATCACTGATGCCTGGTGTAGTTATAAGGAAAGGATTTAACAACTGAGAATTATAGCTGAGCATATAACACATGCATACAATGAAAGGTGCATGTTCATAGAAGGAGTTAAAAGGGAATACCATGAACCCATGACATATGTTTTGCTAACTGCAAAGTGTTTCAAAAATGACAAAAGGGGTTTTTCTCCTAGCTTGTTTTGTTCCCTCACCAAAAAAGCCCATGTCTGCATGAAAATGGGGATACGTTCTACTGCAGACTAATGGTCAAAAAGGCCATTCTAGTTATATCAAAAAATTTCAGAACTAACGCTCTCACAGAACTAAAAAAAAAAAACAAACAACTATTTCAGTCACGCTGTTCTACAACTTCTTAGTGCCACCTTGTGGAACCACAGCACCTCATTCCTTACTCATAGAAGGGCTGCCCTGTGGTGCCCCTTTCTCTGCTGCCACACAGCTGCAAGTTTGAAAGTATAAATTCTCTTTTGACACCTGCTAATCTATCCCTGCTAAATTGATTGTAATTAGATAGAATGGACCACCTTTAATTCTTCACCTAGTTCAGACATAATCTTTACGGGCCACAAGTATTACAGGAGTACAAGCACAGTTTCATATGCTCAAAATAACTTAATGTTGGACTATTACATCATGGTGAGGCGATAGTGTCCTCTGTACTGCACAGTCTCTTCAAGTAAGGTGAAGTTGTTGATCTCAACATTTTCTAGGTGTGGGTATAAATCAGCTCTGTTTTATTAGCTTTGTATAGCATAAGCCTTAAGAACAGCGATAAGAAAGAGAAAGGCTGTACTCTCAAAAACACCAGCAGGACTTCACATTGATGTGGTTGAATTTTACATTTGAGAGTCAATTTGCCTATGTCAACCCCTTCAAAAACTGGGCTTTGATCCACTCTCCAGCCTTAAGAACAACTGTGTCAGCAGAGCCCACATACATGCACAGAAGTCAAACCATTGCTCCTTCCTTCTGCCTCTTCTTCGCTGCCACTAGAGCAGCAGTCCCAGTACTTTGCTGGACTTTGGCAGAGGCTGAAAACTTCCCAGGTTTAACTCAGTTAAAACCTATAAATTATTGCAGATTCGTGGCTGTAGATCTAGCTCAAAGGCTGTGGACATGCTGGTTGCTTCTCCCGGGATTTCCACCAGAAGGGCTGTCCTCCACACCCCACCCCACCTCAGAAATCACTGTACAGCACTCAGTTGCATCAGGTGATTTTCTAGCTCCTCATTCTGTCTCCCAGACTTTAGATAAAGAACACACTGTAATCTTTTTAACAATGCATCTGTTGAATGTTTTACTTTGACTACTCATGTTCTATTTACTTGGTTGATCTGTTTGCTTCTTTGGGAATGCTAATAACAGATTTTCCCTGTTGAAATGAAAAACAATTAAATTCCTCCTTTCCCTAAGCTGCTTCTCCCTGACACTCATCATTTAGCATTCTCTGAAGAAAACAGTTTTTTTCTGAGAATTCCTTGTAAATTTGGTGGTCCATATCAGGAACCAGACAAGGGAGTTGACAAAGTAATTCCCACTGTACTCTGGATTAAAAGCATTTCAGGCATTTCTTTGATAGTCAAAACAACGTTTGGAGGCAGCTGAGCAGCTGGAAAGGACTGGATTAATTAGAGAGATATTTACGGTTCATATTGTGACACCAAGCCCTCTTTTCTTTTTTTTTTTCCATTGTCCTTGTAAATCCCAGGGAAGAAATATTACAAATATCACCCAAGCATTTAAAGGAATATTTAAATATGCCATTTCAAACACTAATTTTAATCATGTACTCTGCCTTTTTTTTCACCTCACACAAATAGTCTTGTATAGCTGCTTCCTTGATTTTTTGCTCCCCTTTCCTCCAGTTCTTGTACAGCATGGAAAAGTGTCTGAAATTTAACAGTTGCAAATGCCAAACAGTTGTACTAGAAGAGGGAAAAGAGTAGGTGGGAAAAGGAAGGACCCTCAGAAACACTCATTTCCAGCAGAATCCATTTACAGGAAGTCTCCCTGCCTGGAATTATCAATTACACAAATGTAATGTCTAGTTTTATAATTGGCTGATGCACACAGGAACATAAGAATTCTAACCAAAAATGATTTAGTGAGCTTTAGAAAGAGTATGCCACCCAAACAGGTGAGGCAACTTTGTCCATGCTCTCATGCTGTTTCTTGAACACTGACCTGGGAACAGAATGATATCTTCAGATTGCCTTAGAAGAGGGAGATTAAGGGATGAAAATGCTACAAGTTTGGTTCCCTTTCCTCTTCAAGGTGGAAAAAACCTAACAGCTACTGTATACTGATGGAAACTTAGCAGTGCCATACAGGACTGTGCTGAGGGCAGCCTGACCTTGCCTTTGCTCGCAGGGAGGATGTGCCATTCCTGACAAAAGCAGGCAGTGACGATGCCGCCTGTCAGCAGCTGGCAAGCGCCCAAGCAGGGCTGAAAGACAGAGGCTTCTGTGCAGTCATGGAATGAAGAATGTCCTTCATAGTTAATGATTAATTCAAGCAGTTCATGCCCACTCGTTGTACTTCTTGCCAAACTGCACCTGAAATCTCAGAATTGTCTATGAGAAGCACTGAATATAAATAGACAGCTGCCACCTATCCCGTGGGCTGTTAATAATAAACAAAAAATTAATCATGACACAGTTCACTCAGACACTGAATGATACGCATTTTCATTTCTCTTCTAATCATCTAAATAAATTAAATTTTCAGAAAAAAAATACAAGTGATTCCTCCCTTCAACCCACAAGTAAAACAACATTTTGGGATGTTTATAGCCTTGGTGTATTGAACAGTTTGTACCAGAATGTTCTTAGCAAATTTAGATCTAAATTTTGCATTCCCAATGGCTGAAAGAGCAGAGAAAATGTACTCTAATAAATCATATTTTAGGTGACAAGATATAAGCTATTTTTCAGTCTATAATGTGATATAAATGAATTTTCATAATTTCAGAAAAAGTTTTTTTTTTTGAAAAAGAAATAAGAAAAAAAAGATGTCTTCAGCCCTAATTATAAATATGCTTCTTACAGAGAAATTTATTATAGACAAAACATTGCCTTAGAGGGTTTTGGGTTTGTCTTTGTTTTTTGTTTTCAAATGAAATAGCATCTACAGACTAAGTTTGCAATGAAAAGCACTGAGGTTATTGTTTTTCCTGTCTGCACGTAGGATTGAGAATACAGAATTGTCAGACTGCATTGTACAATTCAAAGTTGTGGCTTCAAAAAATGATTTGCAAATAAACCAAATTCCTCCCTGTAAAGAAAAAAAAATCCCTTTAAATAAATTCAGAATTATTAAAAAACCCCCAAAAACTTGCAGCTGGCACTCCAGGTTCCATGGTCATTATGGATTAGATGTTTTCGTTTGCATGTGATTTAGGATGAGATTATGAAGGACAGAATTCCCATCTAAGCCTCAGTAAACACTGAATACATTACTTTGAATTTGATACAAGGCTAACATGAGTTCAAATGAAATTACTGACTTCAAATAGAAGTTGAATATAGAAACAGAGGAATGGAGACACATAATAGGATATGAATTCAAAGACTGCATATGGGAACCGATTCTCTTCTGAAAAATAACAGAATTTATTTTTCCGAGGGTTTTTTTTCTCTGTTTTTTAAGACTAAGACCTACAAAAATGTTTGTGAAAACCTCAAAATAATTAGAAGCTCATACTTCAATGTCATTTCCCTAACCATGAAAGCACAAGATTGCAAAGTCAATTTGTTATTCTTCTATTAAAGACAACCTATTCTTATAGCACATTAAATTCTGCATATTAAATTCTATCCTCTACAGTGCAAAAGATTTGAGAATGTAACTGTGACTTCCTGGAGATAGAGCAGATTTTAGCCTTTTCTTTCAGACTAATCAGGATTCTGAATCCAAGTCACTTTCTAAGTAGAGACTGGGGTATTTTCTATTTACCAGCATACTCATTCCCTACTTGTAAAATGACTTTTTCCCTTGCCTTTCGTCAAAATAAAGGGTTGTTTTTGCAAAATATGTTTTTGCAAAATGATTTAGAAAAAGACCTTCTAAGTGACATTTAGTAGTTCTTACTCTTGGTAAGACTTCTCAAACAGGGCTCCTGAATCTCATGTACTGATATTCTCTTCTGAAAAGCAATCCTTCCTTACAACATCTGTATCAATCTTTAATACTTTACATTGAAGTTGCACAGGGTTTCTACTTTCCGGGGTGAAATACACAGTTCACCTACACTTGCACTCTCACTCCTCATTTCATATCCCTTTCCTCTGTCATGCTTCTTGCATGTATAAGCACATATTTCTTGCTGTCCAAATGGACTGCAACTTTGGGTTTTGAAATTTTTATTTCCTTCTTAACCTGTCATCTGTTTAGGCTGCTGCATGCATACATCTTGTGCCACCATCTGTTTGTTTCAACTGTTCCCTTATTCTCTTGCCCCCTAAAGAGATTCCTATTCTGTACTTTCTCCCTTGGAGCCCAGGTACAAACTCTTCTGCATCTTTCTGTCCACTTTTCCCACCTGTGCATTGACAAATCTTTCCATCTACTAACAGACAAATGCTCAACCCCTGCCTATGAGGTGGCCTAAGCAGCATTTAGAAACTAAGATTTCTATCAGGTTTTAGAGTCACTTAATAATAGTTAATTCTTTTTAAAAATACATTCTACATTCTACATGTACATTCTACAACTACTAAGATAGTTTTGCCACCTTAGTTATACTGTGTATTCTATTAAGTGGACAAATTCTGGAGTTTCTTCCCAGAAAGTTGCATTTTTAAACTAATGTTGTAAAGTTAACCTTTGGAAAACTCTAGACTCAGTGAACAAAAAAATGTCAGAATTGTTGTAAAGTTAACTTTTGGAAAACTCTAGACTCAGTGAACAGATGTCAGAATCGTGATTATATAATGGACAGTTTTACATAAAAGCATCTCTCAATCTTCATAACCATATTAATTTCTTTTTCTTGCATCCTTTTTGGCTTCTGTATCTGCAGAAAACAATTCTTAATTTTTAAATCTTCTTCACTCTTTGTATTTTTAAATGAATGGGAAATGTGAGCCACTCTTATGTGGCCCTTACAGTAAAACAACTTAAATCTTCTCTGTCTCTGTTTTCTGTAACTGACTCATTACAGTCAGTTTTTACTTATTTATTGCACTCCCCTTAATAAACACCAGAAGCATAGAAAAAAATATTTATAAATGTAAATATATAAAGTCATGCAGATAAAACTTATAACGTGAGACATAATTACTGAATATCTTGCAGCAGGTTAGGAAAATTTCTTACTCTAAAAGATGCCAAGAACAGTTTATTTACTTCCAAATTCTAAGGCAGAATTATCTGTAAATATAGCAGAAAGAAAATATTTTGAGTGAAAGATCAAGAAGTGATTTTTATTGCAAGGAAAGGAAGATTTCATAGCTCTAAAAATTGGATAAGAGACAGACTCCAACAAACAAAAACAATTAGCTAGCTGAGTGAATAGTGTAGGAAGATAATCTAAAGAATGAAGAATTAAAAGAAAAATGGCAATTCAGGAAGAGGAAAACAATAAGTATACAAGAAAGCTTAATATAATGTAGGATTAAAAATACTTAGAAAATCAAGCACAGATACTGAAGCTGAACTGTTAAAACAAAACAAACAAACAAACAAAAAAAAAACCAAAACCCAAACATCTAGGGAATAAAGACTGTGAATAAAGCAAAAACCAAATATGGTTCAATAATACAACGCAGTTCCAAAATGGTAAGTTCTGCTCTATGATATATTTACCTAAGTCCTGACATGCATTTAAAAAAAAAAAATAGAAAATACTCTGTTGTCTTAATACTTAAGTTTCTCTCACTGTTCAGGAGCATATTTTAGGAAAGGCAGTGACAACGTGCCTTTATACACAAAAGGAGGGTAAAGAATAAAGAATGAAAATAATCTAAGATATACATTTGATGAATCTGAAAGAAATTAGCTTGTTCAGTTGAAAGGACAAAAGCTGGAAAGAAAACTTGGATGAAAGTTTCAACACAGAAATTGTTTCCTAAAATGGAAGGGGAAATTATGATGAGAATTAATTGTTCTTATTAAAGAATGTAAAATGAAAACAAAAAAACCCCAAACCCTAAACCCTCTAAGCCTACTTTGTCTCAAGGAAATCTAGGAAAGCTTTCTAAACAGGTAGCTGTTGAAAGAGAAGAATGTAAATACCTAAAAAAGCTGTGGAACTGGGTACTTTAAAGAAAATGTTACATAAACATCATTAGGCATGGCCTAGGTATTAAAAGGTTCATCACAAAAAGTCCCAGACCTCCAATTCTTGAATTACAGAAGAACATAATCAAATCAAATAGCATTTCACAGCAACTGCAAATTCACAGGAATGATTGCACAGTTAATACATGGGGAGGCTGAGACAGGATGGACCCTCTGATGTCTAGCCTCAACCAGCTATTCCATATGTAGCATTTTGTTTGTATAAATAAGCAAAATGCAGTCTGACTCTCTTGCGTTTGTCCCAAAACAAACATAATGTGCTTTCTATATTAACTGATATTCTATCCTTGTTGCCTTGATTAATCATTTTATGCCATCTGCAGAATCAACCTCAATGTTATGCACTGAATCAATCGCTATTACTGCAGTGTTTGGAATTGAAGATCAACAAAAATAGAAGTATCAAATAGCCTCCTCCATGCCAAATTTGAAGGAAACAGGCTGCCAGTTGGGTTTTATGTAACAGATACACATGACTTTAATAAGACTGATAAGGTTACTTTTCAACAAAGCTATATTAAAACTTTCATTAGTCTTCTGCATTTCTCAACACCTCCACGTGGATTTTTATCTTGCACAGGAGATAAAAATGTCACCGGCAAGCCAGGATCATGCTCATAATCAAACAGCAGCATAAAGACAAACCCACATCAACAGAGGGATGTGTGTGCAGACACATGCATGAAAAGATTCTTCTGCATGCAGCTCTTCCCAAAAGAACCCCCCTCTGCCCCACTGCACTTTCTGCTGCACCTCATAACTCTGCAGCAACCTCGCCCAGGTGTCCATACACAGAACAGCACAGGGGATGTGATGGCTGAATAGAAAAGTAAAAAAAGTAGAAGAAATATAATGGATATTGCTTCCTTACTGAAGTCTCCAAGAAAGGCTTGGTGATGCTATTTAGTCTAAAGATAAAGGGGTCAGTGAAAGATAGTGTAGGAAAGATGGGTAGACTGCTGTTATCCAAGAGCATTGCCAGGGCATGGACACATGGAAGCTTAGCGTATCAGTTTAGAAAATGGCTGTTGAAAGAACAGTGTATAGATATTTTTGAAAAAGAGTATCTTAAAAATCACTGAACTCTGATTCCTAGTGGGGAAACAGGGCTTCACAATCATCAGGTAATTGTGGTTCCAAATCTAAGTTTATGGGGAAAAAATGAGTGCCTAATATCGTACTGAAAAAGAAAAAACCTACCAATCTCCCCTCCCTGCCAAACTTTTATTGCATGGATCTACAGATTCAAGACTTAAATAGCTCAGTATTGTGCAGCTTGACTATTACTGAAGCACATGAGTAATGGTAATGAGTGTCAAATGAGGGAGACTGCTGATATGGAATATTTAAATTCATTATTGTAGTGGAATTAATTTATGTTAGGAATCCAGAAACTGGGTCAGTGGGTATATTGCAAGCCCTTAATTAATAAGTGGAGCTAAGAGGTTAAAAAAAAGGTAATTTGTCTTTAGAATAAGATGCTTCTTTGGTGAATACTCTAATAACAGTTTCCACTTTTACTTTGAAAGAAAAAGTAATGGGTTATGGGATTTTTAAATACTGACCCAAGTTTCACCCAGAATATTTTAGGTTTACCATTTGTGCATATCATGGAACATACAATAAACTAAAATTAACAGCTGGAAGATGACTCATTCTTAAGGCAGAAATGATTAGGAAAGGAGTTGGGGAGCCAGTTTAAACAGCTAGCTGAAGCTTTGTTCAACCCTTAATTTAATTACTTTGTGTTATATCCTGTGTCACAAGTCTACCACACACTCAGAAATGCAAAACCTGTTGGGGCGCACTTTGAGAGCTGTTCAGCTCTATTCAAAGCTGACACTAGTGTTGTGAAAGATGCTGTTCCTATTTTCAGCTCTGTAAGTGACCATATAAAGTTATACTTGGCCAGTCCGATCCCTAATGAGAATTTCATGGCTATCCAAAGTGGAAATGTCACGGGCTTTTTCGATGATCCTTTGTAGTCAGGACTAACACTCGTCTAGAACAATTCATACATCACTGCCTAAATTAACATAGCTTTGATTTTAGTCTTATTGACTAGCAGTTATGCTCTGATGGATTGAAACCGAAAAAGAAAACAGTTCCCTCCTCTGGTAATGACAGTAGGAAGCTTTTTTTTTGTTTTTTAATGAAAGTTTTACAATTTCTTTCTCATAAATATTTCATTTTTTCTCTCTATTGACATGCTGAACGTGTCCCATTTGAAAGAAGTCAGTGGCAACTGTAAGCTTCCCAGTGGACTTCCAGCAAGCTGGAGCCTTTTCCCATAGGATCTCTACCACTGTAGCTATTCTGTGCCTACCACATACAGATATTCTTAATGGAACTGAGTTTTTGGAAAACTTCTCTTTACATAATTTTCTCTCAAATAATACTGTCAGAAAAATCCACACAAAATGAGGTTGTATTAATCATGGCAGATAATTCAGTGGGAATGAGAGATAAGACCCAATTTATGGTTCTGCTCCTACCTGAGGGGTCAGACCAATCCTGCCCGTGTGTGTGTTAGATCAGTCCATCCAACCCACACAAACCTCTATCATTCTACAAAACTTCAAACAACTAAAAGTGCATGAGGTATGTTTAAGGTCTTTTCCTACTCATGTAAGTTGAGCAATCTTTCCAAATACAGATTCCAAGGGGACAATTTGCCCCAAAGATCTGTGGTTTTCTATTTTCAACCTGAATTCAAAATTCTCACGATAAACGCCTACAGGGCATACATTTCAATTAAATTTATACTGCTATCTTCAGTGAAGCCATCTGTAGGAGGAGTGCAAATAAAATGAAATTTAGCACCCTCATTCCTGAAATTCAGAGCATGTGTGGTATTTTATACATTTAATGTGAGTGCCCCAAATGTCACCATAAAGGTAAACATGCCAGTTTTTAAATATCAGGCTCAGCATGTAGTTGCAGTATGTGACAATAAAATCTGGCTTTATAAAGGGAAAAAGGCATGCAAAGGTGAAACACAACTGTGATTTTCCACTTCAAACAGATAAAATGTTCCTCCCCAAATCTGTGTTACATAAGTTTTATAATAACCTCCTATTCATGCTGTAAATTATTTATATAGACAGAAAACTCTTTTAAATATATCTGTATGCTATTTCAAACAGATTAAACAGTCTAATTCAAAAGGACTATTTTTCGGCCTCTAGATTCTAGGCTGCTCTTTCAGTAGTTTTCAATTGTTTATTGCATTTGTTTACTTAACTAGAAGGTTGCACCAAGGACACTGCAAACAAGTGTACTAAATCATGTTACTTGATGGGCCAAAACTGAAGCTTCTTTCATGACAAGGAATTACAAATTAACTGACATGAAAAAGAAAATACTTATAGAGCTGAAGCAATTTTACATCAAGAAGATGAAACCAAGGATTAATAGATTTGAATAAATGGTCTTTTGTTTGTACAAGAAAAAGAAAGTAAGTTTACAACACTGTGCCTACAGTGGGAAGTGACTGACTGTGACATAAGACAATAAAGACTCATCTTTTATATGCTTTATGCAAAACACAAAGACAAGTGGTCAAATAAATGCAGAGCAGGCAAGAAAATACATATGCTGATACATATTTATACCATGAACTGCTTCTACTGTAAAACACAGAAAACTTTTTAACACCTTATTGTGGGGTGAGAAAAAAAGGAGGCTCAGTAAAAGAAGAACAGACAAGAGTAAAAGAAGGTTATTCTGCTGAGCCAGGGAGAAGATGTAACAAAGTTTCTAAAACATAACAGATAGAACAGCAGTAGTTTGCAATAAGCTATAACAAAACGTTTGGTCTGGATGAAATGTTCTGCTGCTCGAATCACTTATTCTACTGGCTGTCTAGAGGCATATTATTTTAATTTGATGGTAAAAATATTAAAAAACCGTGTGATTTTCTAATAAATGTTTCCGGCCTTATCACTGTCTGGGGACTGTGCTTTGCACACCGATACGCCACACCTTATATTGAATAATCCCTCTACAAATTGATAAATATAAAAATAGTCTTAAATTCATTGGATATTTATGAAATAAATTGTAAATTAACTGCAATAAAGACAGGAGAAAGTATACCCACATCTCTTTAAAAATCTCGTAATTTAATATAAGAAAGCAGCCTACTCTGCAATCTAAGAAGGTAACAAAATATTTGCGACTATGACTTAGCAAGATTAAAAGTATATGTGTATTTTTCATGTTGGAATGTGTCTACCAATTATGTTATTCCCTACTGATAATGAACTAACATTAAGTTACATACAGAGGCAACAACAAAAGAGCTCACATGCCATAATTCTGGAATCAAGTGTAGCCTTACTAAGACGAGCATTATCACAAGCATATTTTGTATACGTCTAATTTTTTAAAGTATTAGAATGTTATGAAAGATGTTGGGAGATTTCATTCAAAAAGAATTTACTGGTCCAGTCTCATTAGAAGCTCTTCAACCATAAATTTTTCTTCAACACTACAAGGATTGTTACTGATTGAAAGTGATAAGGAGAAAGCAAATGGTTCTTCAAATTACACCTGCCTAAACTTGGTACTGCAATTCCAATGTCACCTTGGAGAAAACCAGTAAGGACTGATACCTAGCAACCCAGTACTTCATTAGGCAAGTGACAAAATGTGTTTACTAAGATTTGAACTTGTAGTTCCATAGACCATAAACAAGCAGAAAATGTGCCTTGCATTGCACCAGAACTGCATTAAATTATATATGATAATATACTGACACACAGTGACCATTATCACCATTATACATTTGCTATATACAATAAAACCCCCAAACCCTCCTTCACTAGAGGGAACAAGAAAGTGACTGTGTATAGTATTTTATATATAACAGTATACATAAAACCACCCCAGCCCTTGGCAGTGCAAATTTATGATACTAAATGATGAAGTAAAATAACCATTTAAAATTAGTAAATCCTATATTTCATTTATTATACTTCAAAGAATAATCAACAATCAGGCATGATGTGATTAAGACCACAAATCTCGGCACTCCAAATCTGTTTTGCTGTTTGGACTGAATATTTTACTACAATTTCCTCCTAACACAGCAAATTAAATGAAAAAAATAATTAGGAATCAATCATACATCTTCCCCTTATTCTTGTATTTTCTATAGCTGATGGCTGTTGTAACATGATAAAAGCTACCATATTGAAATTTGAAGAGGAATCTCTGCACATATTTTCAGAGTACAGCCATATGTGTCACACAAGGCTGTGATTTCCATTCTCTCTTCTAATCGCCAGTTTAAAAAGTACTTTCAAGTCAGACAAAATATTAACTAAACCCCACCATATCATTCTATGTGAAACACTACTGTAAAGCAGCCACAAAATGATTATTCAAAGTCAGTGACTGAATCGCCAGTCAAGATACAAATTCAGCATTGCATTTCCAGTTTTACTTTTGAAAGGATTAATTCAAACATATGAGGATTTCCAACCAAATACTTCCACTGCTTCATGCATATACATTCATGGCAACTTTACAACATGGTGAAGTGCCTTCATGAATCATGTTCTACCTTTTAGCTGCTTTTTGGAAAACAAAACAAAAAACAACTCACAAAACCCACATATACAGGCACATCCCCAAGCACTAGAAAAGGTAAATTCTTAGTTGCAGTGTGAATCCAACTCATATTCCATTTCTATTTAGAATGTGATTAATCTTCTAATAATAATAATAAATAATGGTTTGCACTGAAATTTAGTAGGAGACAACTTTAAAAGCTGCTATATTTCATGCATACACTCATGCATTTTTAAATCTTAAAGAAGGCAAAAGCCAGACCAGAAGTTTGATTAGATTCAAAGATTAAACCCCAAACCAGCACAGCTAATAATCCAATTTAATCTAAACAACAGAACTCATCCAGGAATTTTTGTGTCAAACCCATAATGCTGCTTGAACCACGGATCAAATTTCATCAGCCATCCCACTTCTTGCTAAGACATTCAAAGATATAATTAGCCTCACTGGGAAAAATGTGCATTTGTTCCAGCCCAGATCTATTCAAATTCAGATTCTGAACTTGAGTTCTCATTTTGTCTTTGCCTGGCAAACAATGAGAGCACGTAGAAGATATTTGCAGTGAGGAGATAGAGATACACATATATATCATATCATATCATATCATATCATATCATATCATATCATATCATATCATATCATTTAACTACCTATGTTTCTGCTGGGTAATTCAAGGATTACACTAATGCAAGAAAAATGTCAATAGAAAGTTGAGTTCTTTATGGCTTACAGTATACTTCTGCATCACCTGAGACCAACGAGTCACAAGGTGTAAAATATGAAATATATTTTATGATTTTTGAAATAAATAATGTAGCTTGAAAAAGCTTTAAATGCCCTAAGGATCAATACTAACAAGTTTTTTTAAAAGCACTTTATACATACACCAAATATGCTTTCACTTCCATATTTAAATGTTCCTCTTTATGCTGTTGCATTTTATACAGTAAAATTTTTCATAGATCACTTACTTTTTTGTCTTCATTATATTTGTGGAAAATTTCTTGTGCTCTTTCTTCACCACCATCCGTAAACAACATAATAATCTTATTGCAGTTAGCTCTGGAGACACTGTGCTGTAGGAGATACAAACAGAAGAATTTTTATATTTCAGGCTATAAGGAATAACAACTGTTGTATTTGATGGCTTTCATAGCTACACACTTACTACTTTAACACGGTAATGTCAAAACTTAAAAAATCTTCTAGAATTTCATTCAATACTCCCTTCTGACCGAAAAAATAAAATAAAATAAAATTTAAAAAACCCACTTTTCTGTTCCATGAGACCTAAATATGAGTGATTTCAGATGTGGCCCAACAGAGTGGAACAGGGATTTGGGAGTTCCTTTCATGTCCACAAACATGAGGAGAGCTCTTTTACTCATATCCATCACGTTAATCCCACAGCGTCCCTTGACAGATGCTCTGCATGAGACTTGCACAGTGAGGATCTCTAAATATTTTTACTCTTCTCTTTTCTCATTCTTACTTTTTACTTTTTTTTTCCTTATCCTTATTTTCCTTGTGGAAACTGGGGAAACAATGACCCTATAATGAATTACTGCATATGTTTATATTTTTTCTGTTGGACTCTTACTCACAAAAAGTTTCCAGCTCACTGACCACTGGAATAAAAACTCTGTTAATTTAGGCATCCTATAGGATATCCACCTTATAGGGCTTGAAATATTTTTGCATTTGCTATTTTGGTCATATTTCCTTAAAATGGGTTTCATCTTCCAAGTCTTTAATTCTTTCATGTTGTTTTTTTTAAAAATTATTAATGCTCTGAAGTGAATAGCTAATATTTAGAAAAGTATTTTAGAATCAGGTTTACATAATATATTGTAGCCAAGATACGGCCACCTACATTATTAAGATCTCTCCATCACCTATGTTTCCAACTATACTGCATTTCAGGGCTGAAAAACAGAGCATGTTCCATTATTTCGGGACAGCAAGCCTGAAACAGAATTAAGAAGAAGTCCCTCTGACCCCTAATTCATCAAGTAACTAGCAAAGCCCCTGAGAAAAATGCAGTGTTTTTTGCAAAGGAATAAAAACATTGTTCCACAGCCAGATCAATAGAGGTGAGCATGAATTTTGGCTCCTCTTTATTCTCTAGAAGTTAAGAATCCAGCCTAAGCAAATTGCTCATTAGTTTTGCAGCCGTTCCTTGCCCTTTGTGTTGCATACAAATGGTCCCAGTCTTGGTACATCTTGGTACTTCTGAGTAGTTGGATGTAGCAGAGTAAAACCTTTAGAGATCCAGTGAAGTAAATTCAACTTCTCCTTCCACAGGCCTGAATTTTGCTAAATGAATTTACTCTAGAATCAGGAAGATAAACAGGAGAGTTGTCCTTACAACATCCCCAGTTCCCCCTCGCTTTGCTATTTGGTGCTACAGAGTGACTGTCACCAGGCTGGTCAGGTGTCATGATCCCACTCCCCTCTGCCACTTTTCATTCTACTCATTGGTCTAATTCCTGTAATCAAGACACTGAAACATCAAAGCCTCAAACATCACCCAATAATTCTCAGTATTGCAGCTCTGCAGTTCTATAATATTCCCAGGAAACTAAAGTATAAAACCTTAATTAACAAGGTAAGAAATATTCTTCAAAGATTATTTATATTGATAGCTCAATATTCAGTGAAGAATTACTTATTTTCTTACTATTACTACTTTGAAATTTAAAAATATGAAAAAAAGAGAAATCAAGCCCAAAGATTTCCTTACATGTAACAACATATAGAACCGGCCTGAAATCAACACATTCTCTCCAACTTCATCAGCACACTGTGTTTCAGCTGGAATTAAATAATTTATGATCATTTTTCGCTTGTGAAATATAACTTACAAGATACTGCTTTGGGCTGCAATCTTCTTGATATTAAAAAAGTAATAAAAGTAGGGTTGGATACTGCATAAATAAAGAAATTCACCTACATTTACAGTGATTTAATATATAGACCAAAATAAGTTCAAAGGGACAAGGAAGGGGACCAAAATTTGCTCTTATTACGGAACTTTTCTAGTGATTTTGAAAGAAGCACTGCTATGGGCAATGTGAACTGGAGCTGGGCTTTGCTTTCACTGAATAAAACAGGACTTTTCTAGTGGCTTACTTAGCATATGCTTACACAGTATCAGAAAAAAGCAGTTTTCTCTTATCTCCTCGTACTTACAGAAGGGCATTTACTTACACTACATTGCTTAGACACTAAAGTCATGTCACAGAAAAAAAATCCAAGATTTTAGCCTCCAAACATTATTGGAAACCCGAACATGAACAAGATCAAATCATATGATAGTACGCCATCCCTGGAAGTGTTAAAGCCAGGATGGAGCTCTGAGCACCCTGGTCTAGTGAAAGGTGTCCCTGTCCATGGCAGGGGTGTTGGAACCACATCATCTTTAAGGTCCCTTCCAACTCAGGCCATTCTATGACTCTATTATTCTCCCACCATTAAAAAAAAAAAAAAAAAAAAAAAAAAAAAAAAAAAAAA
>VZTH01017340.1:277945-311818 GCA_013397815.1 Aleadryas rufinucha | reverse complement strand
TTTTCTTTTTTTTTTTTTTTCCCCTGCTGCTTTAGGCTTGGTAATAGGATTTCAGGGTTAATCCCAAGAATAACTGAATCTTGAATAAGGCCAGTTAGAATCTGCATTTGAGCAGTGAGAAGATATTATAAATATTTATCAGAACCCATTTAGAGAATAGTATGAAGGCAATTTGCAAAGTTTTATTTCCATGTAAATTCTAAGTACACAGAAAATCTGAGGCAGTTCAAGCTATAAAGGTTGTTAATTTGACATACCAGAAAATAATATGTGTATCAAAATTCACCATTCGTATCTTGCTATAGAATAACTTCTTTCTCCTATTCTATGACTTATGTACAGAGAGCCTTCAGTACAATCCTACATATACACTGTAGAGAAAATATAAGAAACTTATTCTAGGACTTGCATTTCTTCAATTGTATTGCAAGTATCAATGAAACAAAATTAGGATTATATGCCAATTTACACTATTGGCATTTCCTGAAATTTAAAATGTATCACATTTCTTTTCACTGTGAAACATATATATGTGTATTATAGACCACAGTTAGCAGAATTCAACAACAATAAAGCTGTTAGATCACTAAATAGCTGTTGAGAAAATATTGCAGAATAATATAAGACAAATATTAAGAAAAAGACCAAATAATAGGCCAAAATCTGCTCTCAGCTATCTTTGTTAACCTTTATAACCAATATTATTATCTGCACATAGATCAATGCAAAGCTGCCACTAAGTACCACAGGATTCATGTTCAGACCATAAAGTATGATGCTGCACTGCCAATCCCAGAGTTACAACACAGAACATCAGCGTAGGCTGAAAGGTGAATTTGCTTAGCAAGATGAAATTTATGGTCTTCTTCATGCTGCTGCAGCTAAGTTAGCATGTATTATTTACTTAAAATCATGTGTTTCTGACTTCTACTGAAAAATTCAGTACTGTAAACTTCAGCATCCCCCAGGGAAAGCTGCCTGATCTAAACTACAGCACTGCTGTAGCGCTGCAGCCCTGCAGCCCAGCCTGCATGGCACTGCTCCCCAGAAGCACTGGGGAAGAGAGCTGTAACAGGAAGATACTTCCAAGAAAATTATTCTGTAGACATTTTTTTGTTATCCCTTGACAGGGAAAATCGTCATTCAGTCAAATTCAAGTTGTTTAAAACATGAAGCACCCTTGCCAAAAAGATGAATCATAGAATATATCGAGTTGGAAAGGATCCATAAGGATCATCAAGTCTAACTCTCTGCTCCATGCAGAACTACCAAAACCCCCATGACTAAGAGCATTGTCCAGACACTCCTTGAACTCTGACAGGCTTGGAGTAATGACCAATTCCCAGGGCAGCCTGTTCCCGTGCCAGACCACCCTCTCAGTGAAGAACTTTTTTCTAATGATCACACTGAACTTCCCTCACATTTCTCATGTCCCCTCACCGGTCATCAGAGATAAAGTTTTAAGTATTTAACTGTTACCTATAAATTCTCTTGATATGTGAGGTTGCTACTCAGGGTATCAAAATCATGACAAATGTTTAGCTGGTGCAAGAAGTTACAAGACAGACACACATTTCAGCATCAGCTCACATGGCAGAGCAGGGGGCTCCAGTATCACCTCTGCATTCTCATATCTTGACTTCAATGTCCCTGTCCCCCTTTTAGGGCAGAGCACTGTGCCTGGCTGGGCAGGTGCCTGGAGTTCCAGAGCAGTGAGGAGGCTGCAGCAGCAGAGTGCTGATGGGAGATGCTGCTGCTAAGGCAGGGAAGTGAGAGACAGGACGGGAAAGTGTGAGTCTTGAAAGTGTGAGACTTGAGAAGGCAATGAGTACTCCATCCATGCTTGGCCTAAGTTAGGAGATCCTTTAGATTCACTCCAAACTAAGACACTGCCACATATAATTATTACCTAGCAAATAGATGACTTTTATAGAACGTATATTTTGAAAAGGACAGAACAAATAGCCTCCACCTTGTCTCAAAATTTATGTCTCAAAATTGTGCCTTTTTGCACTCACATGGTGAGTCATCTTTCTCCAGAAGAATCATCAAAGCCAGCCCAGCCCAGCCTCTTCTGAACTGGTAAGGAATGAGTCTATTGTTCAAGAAACCATTCTCCCACCACAAATTTTTAATTATATTTTCACTACACTCCCTAATAAAAGTCTCCTAGTTGGAAAGCTGATGCAGCAATGCATTTTTGGTCCGGCATCTGACATGCCATAAAACATCCCAAGATCAATGATATGTCTGACAAAGCAGGGACCTCTTTAGTAAGATTTGTGCTTTGCTGAAAATTGAGAAACTGGAAAGAGCCAACAGATTTATTAACCAGTGGAACCATGAGGTAGAGCTATCAAATAATTTTATATACCATTACACTATGCATTTTAAATACTACTTTTTATATACTACTTTTTAATAAACTAATCTTTTAAAATACTACTAATATACTAGAGAGCTCATATTTATTCTGGAAATCAGAGACACCCATGCCATGTGTTGTTAGAAGTCTGAGTCCCTGACATTTGACAGCTGTAAGAGGAGACAATAAAAATGTGTATTGATGCCCAGAGCAATCCCTCAAAGTGGGAACAGAGGTGACTTTTCTAGTCATCTGGAGCTGTCAGCTATATTGTACAGTAATAAATGTACAGTTTCCAGCAACATTCCTGCTCCTGACATCCTAATGTAGAATTTGAGCTTCTAATTTCCATTCCCTTTGGCTCTTCATGCACTCAAGCACTATATTCCCTAGAATTAACGCTTTGTGACAGATCTAAAATGAAACAAATTTTGTTTTAAGATCTGCCGTATTCCTTTTCCAAATCTTTCCATGTCTTTTTTCTGTCTTACATATATTTTGAATATTTTCCTTCTACAGAAAGCTAAACTTACAGTTAATAACTGTAAAGTGCATTTCAGGTTTGTACAGGACTTAGTATGGAATATTTAAGGAAAGAAAGCTTAAATAAGAGCAAGGAGAGGAACGGATTTCATTGGTTTTCAGATAAAAAGCTGTGTAAGTTAGAAGTGCCGGTCCTAGAGGTCTCTAATAGTGAAACTCAAATGTGTGCTCACATGAATGCTCTGCATTTGTTTGCGTTATCTGTGTGGATGGCCTGATTTATATGTATGTGTGTGTGTGTGTGTATATATATATATATATATATATATATGTTATGTATGTATGTGTATGTACATGTGCCAATTGGGAAGACACTTGGTAGGCTCCATGGCACAGAGCTGCAGCAGCCTCAGCTCTTTTGGGCTGTTGAATCTGGCACAATATGCTTTCCCCTAGAGGGTAAAATAATATATGTATAAACAAATAAATTCCAGAGTTCAGATGGCTTGGTTATTAATTTGTAATTCTAAAAGAAAAACAACTTACGCTTCTAAAGGTTCGTCAAGTTTATTCATAGCTGTGTAAGGCTCAGTTTAAATGAGAAATTAAGAAAAAATTGATGAAACACATCCTTTCTTTCTAAGTCCTGTAGCAATATATCAGGTATGGGCAGATGGTCTTCGAACAAAAACGTGAATATCTTCTGTGTGGGATCTGCCTGGCTGTACTGTTACAAAGGCTTAGTAGCTTGTGCACAGTTCTGAGGCAAACATGGCAACTTGGCCTCTGGAGATGGTCCTGATCCGAGCTGTGACTCTCAGAGAGAGAAGAATTGACCCTGTACTAACATCAACATGATTTTTATGTTATATTGGTTTTTACACACTGAGATATTACTTTAAGCCAGATATTCCAGAATAAACATAAGCAAGTACCACAGGGAGTGTTATCACTGGGACAGAAAAGTAACACTCCATTTTCACCTCTCTGTCATAGACTATTCTGTACATATCTACTTTATGTAAGTATTTGCTGTTTGGTCTTAGTGTACAGAAAATATTGCAGGGCTGGTGAAAATGAAGTTAACAAGAAATTTTTATTTACACTAAGGATAAGAGAAAGCTTAACTACTGAACATGTCTTTTGCTAGACAGACATGGCCACACTGTTCAATACACAGAGAAAAAAGATAGATATGTATTCCCTGTTCACATTCACAAGAGTGATGAAGTACTTTCAAATACAATAATAACTAAGATGGATGATGAACAACTACTTGAAACAAACATTTAAATAGGCAGGACAAAACAAAAAAGAAAAAAACCAACCCACCAACAAACCAAAATCTTTACATATTCTTGATTTAAGGCTAAAAGGGGCAATAAGAGACTGCAATCCGACCCCTTGCATACTGTCTCACCACCCACATACCACTAGTTGTTAACATTCCCTTGACTACTTCTGCAATAAACTGTAACAATTACATTTAGTGGTAGATGTTTGCTTAAAGTACATCTTCTAGAAAGGCATTAAATATTGATATGAAGACAACAAGAATCTTCCTTGCAATTTTTAGAGGCATATTAACTAGTTATGTACCATTCATATTTATTTGCCTTCAGCTGGTGCTTCTTGCACTGTTTTTACCTGACATGTTTGAGAACCTATGGATACAAGAGTTTCTCCAGCAACAGCACTTCTCATCTGTGATGACATCAGTAATTAGATTATTTATTTCTGTGCCCCAGAACAACCAAAAAAATGTTGAATTCTCTGAGTCTGTGAGTATGCCTCAAACCCAGCTTCTCAGAAGATGCACTCAGGCATGTGAGAAGATGTTTTCTAGAGCCAAGCAATCACCTGTAAAACGCTTTCAGTCTTCAGAGAAGATACCTATAATATTTTTTGTAAATTTTGAGCTAATCCATTTTGTGCTAAATTAGTGATATGTTCCACAACTATGTAACAGTATTCAGACACAACAAAGAAATCATAAAGTCAAAATCTGAGTTCAAATACTTAAATTTGCCTTCCAGGAGGGAAAGTCAACCATCAGTCCATAAACTATTTAGATGAAGAGTTGTCTCTAGCCATGTCACTGAAGCCGTACAAGCATTTGTAGTTCATGATGTTGGATGAAGACTGCAAGAAGCTTGAGTCCTCATGGTCCTTCATTTTTTCTTTTTCTTGACAACAAACTGTGTAATTTGCTTTCGTGAGGATTAGGATCCCACTGAAGCAAAATTCTTTTCAAAAAAGTCAGCTAACATATTATCCTCCCTACCCCAATATTCCTCTCAACTCCAGCCCCACCTGAAAGACTTTAATACATCTTTACTGATTCCTTTCTTGACTTTCTTTTTGAAGGGAAGGTAAAATGAAACATAATTCTGCAGACAGATAAAACATCATGACACTGTTTATACTACTGTAACTCATGCTGCTAAAAAGAAAATTCTAACTTCCTAATAATTCCTTCGTTTCCATAATTTCCAAATTTTCTCCATTGTTATTTCCAGAATACTCATCTTCATTACATTTGCTAAACATGTCCTCCAGATATATTTCCCCTACATATATTTACATAGATACATAGCCTTGCTCTACCTGCAATTATTAGCAATTCAGAAATTGAATACTAGATTGTGATCATAACTTCTCTGAGCTTTGTTTAAATCTGCACCTACAGTGCTTACTAAATATACCTATATGAAAAAAACCACATTCAATTAATTTGCTCCTTGAATACAGAGGATGCAAGATAATGAGCTACCATTAAGGAATGCTAATGATTTTCCATTAAGGAACATTGCTATGATGTTGTGTTTCTCTGTAGCTATCACTGTTCCCCCTTTTCTTGAAAATGAACCATTCAATTTAAGAGAAACTGCAAGGTCAGTTAGATGGATTGCTGAATTAAGAGAATCAGGAAGCTCAACACTCAGCTCTAAACTTGCCCTTCTATCACTTTTCATTGACTATGAAAAACACCCAAGCCATGCCCCCTGCCAAAAAAAGGAATTACATGTATTTGTTTACTGCCTCACACAGCTATGATGCTGAGGAGCCTGTACACTTAATTGCGGCTACCGGATTCATTACCTGAAATGCTTCAGGAGTAAACACTAAGAGATGTGCTTGTGCAGACATACTTATTGTAGAGGAAACTTGACTCTCTATCTAGTTTTTTATTTGTCAAATAAGGAAAAATATGGCAGGCATCTTTGTATTTTCTCCTTAGTATTGTCCATTAAGGAAAATGAGAAAGTAAGAAACAAAGTACTTTGGCAAACCCGTTCATACAGGAGTCCTTTTCATTTCCTCTAGATCCACCAACAGAAATACTTCAGTGCCTTCAGATACCACAATCATGTTTAATTTCTCCCTTGAGTAGTGATGTTGTTTGGAAAAACTAAGAACCACTGAACTTCTCTGGATCAAAATTCAAAACCACAAAATTAAAAAATCTGTCATACTATTTGAGTATGCAATTTAATTTCAGGTCCACTAAAAACATTACGTTGAAATAATGAAGGAAACAAATTTTAAGCTATTTTAAAATAAAATTTGACAAGTTTTGCTGACTGAAGTACACTCATACAAAGCTAAAATTTCTAGCAAAGATAGTATAAGCATGACATGCTAACTGGCTGTAAAATCTAGCATCCTCCTCCCTCCACTAGGATTTCAGGCTAAAGTTTCCACCCGTGTCAAGTTAGTTAATTTTTAAAATAAACTTAAGAAAGTTGTTCCCAGAAGGAAGGAACATCTCCCCGTATTTAAGATAATATAGGTGCAATATGAACTGCAGAATAAGGGATGGATCATGTAGCAGAAAGGGNTAAGAGAATCAGGAAGCTCAACACTCAGCTCTAAACTTGCCCTTCTATCACTTTTCATTGACTATGAAAAACACCCAAGCCATGCCCCCTGCCAAAAAAAGGAATTACATGTATTTGTTTACTGCCTCACACAGCTATGATGCTGAGGAGCCTGTACACTTAATTGCGGCTACCGGATTCATTACCTGAAATGCTTCAGGAGTAAACACTAAGAGATGTGCTTGTGCAGACATACTTATTGTAGAGGAAACTTGACTCTCTATCTAGTTTTTTATTTGTCAAATAAGGAAAAATATGGCAGGCATCTTTGTATTTTCTCCTTAGTATTGTCCATTAAGGAAAATGAGAAAGTAAGAAACAAAGTACTTTGGCAAACCCGTTCATACAGGAGTCCTTTTCATTTCCTCTAGATCCACCAACAGAAATACTTCAGTGCCTTCAGATACCACAATCATGTTTAATTTCTCCCTTGAGTAGTGATGTTGTTTGGAAAAACTAAGAACCACTGAACTTCTCTGGATCAAAATTCAAAACCACAAAATTAAAAAATCTGTCATACTATTTGAGTATGCAATTTAATTTCAGGTCCACTAAAAACATTACGTTGAAATAATGAAGGAAACAAATTTTAAGCTATTTTAAAATAAAATTTGACAAGTTTTGCTGACTGAAGTACACTCATACAAAGCTAAAATTTCTAGCAAAGATAGTATAAGCATGACATGCTAACTGGCTGTAAAATCTAGCATCCTCCTCCCTCCACTAGGATTTCAGGCTAAAGTTTCCACCCGTGTCAAGTTAGTTAATTTTTAAAATAAACTTAAGAAAGTTGTTCCCAGAAGGAAGGAACATCTCCCCGTATTTAAGATAATATAGGTGCAATATGAACTGCAGAATAAGGGATGGATCATGTAGCAGAAAGGGAAAGGAACCCTTTGATATATTGAAAAGGCTTTTACAAAACTTTCTTTTCCCTCTGTTAGCATATTTAAATATTTTAATTAGGAAGGCATAAAGGTTTTATCAACTTAGGAGTAAGAGAGAAAAAGTAAACAGGTTTGCAACCACTGAGCTGTAGAATCAGATGAAAAACTGCTCTTAAAAATCAGTGGGAAAAGAGGTGTATCATCCACAGATTCTTTTCTTTATCCCCAACAATAATTTCATAGGCTGGGTGCATAGCTCTTTCTTTGAAATCAATTCATGCAGAATTCACCATCCCTCTGAGTTTACTCAATGTGCAGAACTGCATAAGAGCAGGAGATGAGCTTTCAGTTTTCCCAGAATATGACTCTGTTCTATCTCGTATGCTCATGACATTTAATTTTCAGTTCCTAAACAGTAAATACTAGTTTGGATTTTTACAAAGGCTAAGTGAATTTAAGAAGTGCAACAGCTCCTCTGACCTTTAAGACATCTGTTGTGGTAAGGGAGGTTTCTCCTTTGTGTGGTTTTCTGCACCTCTGCAGATTTGAAATACATTTCTCCTGCACGCTACCCACAATCACAAACAAATTACATTCTCTGTGTCAACATCTGAAACCAAGTCACTAAATCATGACATGCTGGGATGGAATTGCTGCCCCTATCATCTACTGCTCACTGCTATTAAAGCCTGTAACTGGATTAGTGGGAAAACAGCTATATTACTCATACATTTAAGCTGTTTCAAACAGCAGGTTTTCTCCCTGCAACAAAGCACAGCACTTCAGATAAGGAACATGCAAATCCCAAAGGAAACCATGATATATTAAACCCTGGCTATCTTGTCATGACTTAATAGTTCATTCAACCTTTTTTTCCCTGGAAATAAAAGCACGAACTATGTATATTCAGTAGAATTAATGTTTTTAACACATCTACTTTTAAGCTTTTTTTCCCTAGGATTTCCTCGTATACAAGGCACAGTTTCTTAAATCATCCTGTCACTTTTAAGAAATGATTGACACGAGCTTAAATCCATGTCTTTCAGTTGTGGGCATGAATCATTGTACATATGGGTTTTGTGGGACAACATCTTGGCAGAGGTTAACAGTGAAACAGCTCTCTAGTTAACTCAAAACCTCAGACTAAAGACTCTATGGTTATTAAAGCTAACAAGCCATAAAACAACTGTCACATTTTAGGCCAAAGGAACCATGAGGGAAAGAAAAATTGTAGATAACTTCCAGTCAGTGTTCATATATCCACATGCTAATGTTGTATTAACTGAACACTTTCACCTAGCTTTTTGGACTTTCTAATTAGCCAATCATGTCTAATACTGATACGCTTCAGGAGAAAATGTTCTTAAGCAAAAAAATGCAACATATTGAATACATTTTCAAAAATATTGACCAAATCTACATTTGTTTCACCTTGAACAAAATGTTTAAGTTGATATTTTGGGTGTTGAGTTTACTAAGAAAGCACTGGATTTGGACATGAGGTATGCCTTCTCCATTATGGAATATTTTGTGAATCATGATAGAATCACAGAACCATTTATGTTGGAAAGGACTTTAAAAATTATCTAGTCCAACTGCTAAATTAATCCTGCCAAATCTTTAAAAATCAGAAGACATCTTTAAAACAAATGTTTAAAAAATGACCAAACTTCTGTTTTCTCTTCTCTCACTTACAGAATGCCTTATAGTAGTACAACCATTTGTTTCCTATCTATAGCATATGATTTCCTGTCTGTTAGAGAAATAAAATATATATGTGTCATAACACGATGTCCACCACAATTCCATTCATAAATCATCTGAATATATGAAAACATAGGTTACACAAAAGTAATTGCAATACTGAAAGGATCTAATGAAGACTTTTAAATTACAAGTGCACAACACACCAAACAGCATTTTATGAAAGATTTAGAGATGCCATGTTCTATTATGCACATTTCTGTGAGTGTTGCCCTCCTCTGATGATGAAAACAGCACAACCAAAATGTCCTCTTCAGTTCTGCAGTCAAATTTCTGATGTGAGTTTCTAAAGTTCATTCAAAAATGAACCTTATATATTGTAAGCAACAAACTCTTGGTAAAATATACTGTAGAAAATATTTGAGGATTTCTGGTCCTTTTTTGACACAAATCCCAACCTTGAGGCCTCACGAGAACAATGGTGAACCTTAGCTTATAAAATATCCGGAGTCTAAGGAAGGCTTAGTATTAAGATACACTATTTCTGATCACCTGGGAGCAAATGTAACAAAAGAGTCTGAAAAGCTATGTAAATCAAGAGGTAGTAGGGGTCCAGATTTTCCAGCAGTGAAAGGTGGCACAGCTCCACTGAACATACCAATCAATTTCCATCAATTTAGGAGTACAAGTTTGTTGGTTTTTTTTCTTTTTTAAATCAGTGAAACTAAGTTTTCAGCTTCCCAATACCATTGCAGAGGAGCTTCTTGCCTTTAGTAATAATAATAATAATAAAAAACATTAGGGATTTTTTTTCACTGCAATTTAGACTATGGAAAATGGTCTTATCCACTATTAAAAACTTTAACAAAGGAAACACCATTGAGAGTAAGAGCTTGTCTGATCCTTGCAGAAAGTTCTAGCTAGACCGTCAGCAAGCAATGAGGCACTAAGTGGTTTTAAAAAATATTTCTTTTAGGTATATTTCAGGTCTTTCTCCCTCAGGCTGGCTACAACATGACTCTTGAAAAGTTGAAAATTATCTCCATAATCATTCCAGTTACTCATCATTGAGCCTGTCTCTTGTTATTAAGAATATGCCAATGTTCTCATCCTAAAACCTTAGGATCAAAGCTCTAAAGTTGAACAGCTTAATAAGAAAAAATTAAAAGCCTTGCCCAAGGCTAGAACATGACATCCAAGGCATCCACATGAAAATGGAAAGTTTCCCATACCTTCTTTATGGATTCTCCCCTCTATTTCATTCTTTATTATGAGAGAAATTGTTTTGCCACCCATCAACTGGCAAAGAACTGTAGAACTTCTCAGCATAATTCTTTGGGCAGATCAGATATATGGCTCTACATCTACTGTCATGATGCATCAAACAGCATGAGAAATCCAAATATCTGCTGTGTAAAAAACCTGGGAACCAGCAATTATTTCAAGAGAATTTGCATATACCAATCTAATGGCACATGTTTTATACAGACCCTAGTATTACATTGGAAAGGAGAATTCAGCTATGCAGAAGTTTATTTAAATTACTTTTGCCCGTCACTCAAATGTATATATAATAACAAATTTACGACATTCATTTCATTTTATAAGAAAACAAATCCTAAATGAGGTATTTTGCAATATATTTTAAGTCTCTTTACAGTTTAACATTCAAGTATCTCACATCTGGTATTAAAAATAGTTTGCTTTACTTTGTTGACAATGTAAATTTTGTGGAAAGAACAGATACTCACTGAAACTACATTCACAAAGTCATCATCAGACAAGGTCTCCAACATCTCAATGACCGACGTGCGGATCAGCTTCAATGTCAATCCACTGACACTCCCACTCCTAAAAAATGTCCACAATAGAAAGCTGAATTTAGCAAATGTTATGTAAAACATAGAAACAACATTGCCTACACCACGGAAGTCTTGCTGAGGCAGAGAGTTTTATTCATTTCTTTGCTCACTTTCTAGCAATGTTTTATAGTAACCAAACTTGGCAATTTTTAAATCTGTATTGTAAAACACACCAAGTCTGCATATACTCTTATATTTCAGGCTCATGAAATCATTATCACATCTATTGTAATGCTTCTAGTAATTTGTTTTTAGGTTTGTGCTTTACAACAAATCTTGCATTGCACATGAGAAATATTCACTTGGTTGCTGCAGTAATTAATAAGTTGCAAACAAAAATTTTAAAGACATTAAAAAAAACCATTTCCTTGCCTCCAGTTTAAGTAACTTTCATGTTTGGTTTGGGCTTTTGGAAGTTTTTGGAATAGTTTTGGAACTATTTTCTATTATGTGTTTATTTTTATGGCTCCTACCAAGATTTTTGAACCTTGCATACAAGGACCTCTTAATTCCCTCTCTATTTTTCAGCATACAGAGATTTGTTCAATATATCAAAGTACTTTTACCCCTCTAATGTCAACATTCAGACATTAAACACTTACGCATCAACTAAAATAAGCATGTCTTTGGGAGATGCAGCTCCTTGGATATACCTGAAATAAATAAATGGTATGAATGACAAATTTGAATACATATTTTTTTGTATGCGATGGAAGACACACTGTGATCTCTAAAGTCAAACTAGCTGAACCAACAAAATCCTCTTGTTGTAGCTAGTACAAAAAATGTGTGTTGTTATTTCCTCTCTTGCTGTGTCTCCTAAGTAAATCTAAGTCTAAAACCACATTAGGGTAGTCTGGAGGTAGGATATACTGATAAAAATTCACTGTTTTCACATAACTTAAAAACAGGAATGCTATTTCAGAGCTAAAGATCTTGATGACAGATGAATTATTACTCAGCCCAGCTTAGGCAAAACTACTTTGAAAAAATATATCTAACTATATCCAAGTATCAATATGCTTTATGGCTTGAGAGGCTTACATAAAAAAGTCATGAAAAGTAATCCCACTGCTCTCCCATCTTTTACCAATCTAGCGATTTCATTGCTGGTCTAAACCACTGAGACATACTTTTAAACTCTTGCAAAAGTCTGGAAGAATGGTTCAGTCTAATAATCAGGATTATATTTGATTTTGGCACAATATCAGAGTCTTTAACTGTCTTATACCTATTTGATAGTTATCCTCCTATGAAAAATCCATGTAATCCAATAGTAAGACACCTATAGGGTATATTGCATAACACAGAGTATAATTTGAAAATTGTTTATTCAGAAAAACTAACGAGTTTTAAAAGAAAATAACAATATCTAAAAGTAAGTATTATTAGAAACAAACATACAAAAAAATTTTACAGCAATATCTAGAAAGTAAGTGATTATATATATACCAAACTTTTTAAAAGAAAGCTTACCATGGTCTTCTGCGTACATCATACAGATCTATTTTGTTAGGAGTTCGACTTTTATCTACCCATGGAGAAGCTGAAAAGAAAAAAAAATTGTATGGAATAATATAAAACTTTACCTCAAGTATTTTAATTACAACAAAATAATGAATCAGTATCACAGACTTTGCACTCTATAAATATGAATATTTGGTATGGATAAAAAAAGAGTCTGTGTAATACATTCTATGTACCTAGACACACTTATACATACCACCATATAACATAATGCAATAAAACTACATGTATGTGTGTGTACATATATATATATCTAGATACATAGATGGATAGATAGATATGTAAGGCTAAATGTGTTGAAGAAACAGGTACTGACTATAATTGATGACTGATTTCCACGGAACCAAAAATTCGTACTTTGGATTATGAAACAACTTTTTAGACAATAACATACTTAATTTAAAAGAAGTTAATTATTGCTATATATAGTAATGGTATATCAGTTACGAGATACCAATCTAAAACTCAGTTATGAACCTAAATCATTGTACACTGACTCAAGAGCTTTACCTAAAAATGCACATTAGAAAAGTGACATGAAAGTTGCATATTCTTTGAAAAAAAAAAGAGATGCCAATATTTATGTCTCTGTAAAGAAAATGCTAAAAATTATAGCCGTTTGCAAGTGTTTAATCTAGGCTTTATCATAATTTTCAGCAAGGACAGGAATTATTTCCTTACTGAAAAACAAAAAGAGCCTTTCAAAACCATGTGACAGCTTAACAAACACAAATAAAAACGTGAAAAGTTACAGGGAATGAGATAATCTTCCACAATTTGTTCTCTCACTGTAAGCCAAGAGCCTTGGGGGAGCTATTTCCTGACATCAATCATTTTTCTGTCTAGGACATAAGGAAAGATATAGGCAGCTCCAGGATTCTTCCTGAAAAATCATGTATCTAAGACAAAATGGAAGAATTATATCTCCACCCATGAATATAAAAGAAGACATCAGCTTTGAGTAGCTGCCTATTTTTGATTTTACAAAATGAACCCTTTCCTAAGCGACCACACCATGAGCTGGCCTATCACTTACTCAAACCTTTAAGCTGAGTGTAACCTCCATTTAGCAGTACACATTTAGCAGCCACAGAGAACACTGTGTATTGTTGCACACCAGGAGAACCTCAAACTCTATACCAGTGTTGCCTATGATTTCAGACCACCTGACAGGTCCTTTGGGACCTGACAGAATAAGAGCATTTGAAATTTTCAGAAAGGAGAGAATTTAATTTTTTGGGATGGATATATGTCAAAATTCTAATTTAAGTATCATTACGTAGATATGCACAGGTTAAATTCACCAGTGTTTTATGACCCTACAAGGTTAGCACACGTTCAGTGATGGATTTTTTGTCTCTGTCTGGGCTGCCCTTTCCATAGGAATTCCATCTGAAAATCCATCTTTCAGATACATTCCCCAAGACTTGCAAAATCTGCATACACTGTGCACATTTCAGTTTGTATTATGAATGGATTAGATAAAATAGCAAATATAAATCAAGATACTGACTAAGACTGCTCTATCTTTGCCAAAACTTTCAGTCTTTCCAGTGATATCCAGTAAAAGGCTATGCCCTAACAAGTATGTCCCTCTTAATCGACACATGTCTTGGACAGTCTTCATAAACAGAGAATTATCTCAATTTATGATCTGAATTTATTTCAAAACAACAGAGAAAATTCAATTTACACTGGTAATGTTACTTTATTTCACATGAAGGATAAATTCAACTCCTTAAGTGCATCCTCTAAAGCAAAAGGATGGTGGTTCAAAGAGAATTTGAATGCAGGAGCTGAAGAAGGGCCCTTCTAACATCATCTTCATATACTACTGTGACATTGGATACTGACAGAGGCAATCATTTAAAACTGAATCAACGTTTCAAAGACACACAGTATGACAGAATGGCCCTTTAGCTAACATAAATAACTGAAAACTATCATAGGAACATTTAGCTAGAATTCATCTGATATCACAACCATCTTTAAACTATGGTATAATTTTTCTAAGTGCTGAACGAAAATTTACAGAAATATGGGTTAAGATTTCATTTTAGTCGTGTAACAGAAAAGCATAAGAAATAATTCAGCTACCTTTTTTTCTGCAAAATTTGAGAGCTACAAATACATGTCAATGTAATACCACCTGACATGTAAGCACGTCACATCCTTCAGGACAACATCAGTTCTCTAGAGAGAAAGCACTTCATAACTGGGCCCTTTAGACCAGTGTATGGCAAATCTTTCAGAAACACAAAGAGGCAAAATTTATACCAACTTAAACACCAAAAAAGTAAAATTTGAAACGCCTGAAACTTTCCCTAGTATTTCCAAAAGCACCAAATGACTGCGTAACAACACTTGAGGGGTTTTTAACTGGAATGCAAATCACAACAACACATTTAAAAATTCCTTCTTTTCTTTGGTTTTATTTTCTAAATATGGAGAGGATGCTCAAAACTTCTAGTGTAGACAGTAAAATGAAGGATGTGAAGACAATTTTTTCCAAGTTGATCTACAGCAGAATTCCTTCTGTTAAAACCTGAGCTGCTAAGCCTTGGATTCAGTTCTACCGTAGCTTTTCAGTAACAGCCTGGACTGCAATGAGGCCCAAACCATCCCTTTTTGGGTACATCTATATTAGCAGTTTAAAAAGAACAATGGAAAGGAAGCCATTCACCAGAACTAGGCTAAAAACTATAATAATGGTCCAGTTACACACAAAATAAATGGAGCAGAATCCACTCATCACGCTACTTACAGCCTATCAGATCGTTCTGGAGATTACTGTGAACAGTAATACAGTTTTTGTTTTGGGTAGATAGACACAGTGGTGAACACAACAACTAAATTCTACTTTTGCTCATTAGCATGGCTCTTTCAGTATATACCGTCCTGGAATGACTGTAAGCAGCTTCAGGGAGATCTGGAGAAGGTCTTTAAAAACATTATTTATCACCATGCTGTTAAACCACTATTTCCTGTGCCACATGTCAATAAGTTTTTTTTTTTTCCTAATTAATATATTGTTTTCTTTCCAGACAAATATAACAAGCTTCCCCATGCCTAAGTTTCCATGACTGTACAATTTATCATAGGATATTAATGGGTACTGGATCATACACTAATTAAGATATACAATGTATAATGAGAAAATGTGTTCTATTGATCTTCCTGATGATTTCTACAACAATTTACACGATCTAGTAAAGAGCCTCTGCAAGGCTCTGCATAACATAAATAAGGACTCAGCCCTTAGTATCTAAAATCTCATTCACACCAAAGAAGTGCTGAATTCCCTCTTCAACCTCCAGAATTAACATGACTAAATTACTCATTCATCCTAGTCTCTATCTGGAATAACACTTGTAATTTTAGATGGCTTTGAATGGCCTGAAATCAATTCACTGGTTTTAGTAACATTTTATGTATTTATGTATTTTGGATATTGAAATTTTTATTAATAGGAAACTGAAATTCCCTTACGATATTTGATCTCCACTGATCAATTTTAATTTATCCTGATTTATTATTTTTTAAAACAACACGGGCTTTTTGTCCCCTTTTTTAAAAGATCATAAATACTTTATATACAAAAATAAGTAAGTATGCATCTATAAGTATACAGGAAATAATTAGAAGGGATGGAGACCCCTGAAAGAGTCATGTTGCTTTTCTGGTCCATATACAGAACACACTATAAAGCCATTTGGGGAAACTGGCTTACATCTTACTGACAAAAGCTATTATGTGGTCTAAGATAAAAGCAAAATGAAATACACAAAAAAAATATGATTAAACTTTTTCCTCAAAAACTTAAATTGATCAAGGATTTTGAGATTTACAGTTTTGTTTTTATAACCTATTATTTAAAACATTTTTATCAGGTGGTTTGGAATCTGGCTCACCAATATCTTCAAGAAATCAGCCTCACCATATTTCATTGTTGCATATGAGTATATTTGAGCTATGTCACCACTGAACAGTTCTCTGGTGCATACATTAGGCTTTAGTCATGTTCCCTTTTGATGATTTTCATGTTTGGCATGTGGATAGATTTGATACTTTATAAATTATTCATTGGATTTGACATCGCTCCCACTTCTGTTTGCATTACTGAGATACAGAACTGGATATATTTCAAGCAAGAGTAAGCCATGCTTTTCTGTTATTTCTGCGCATGTAGAGTGGAAATCCTCAGTTTTGTTGATTATGAGCAGAACCAATTCATGCACTATAGAGACTGTCACAGGGCAGAGCCTAAATGAAAATATTTGTTAGGAAAGGATTGGCTACAATCTCCCATTCTGAATTAATGAGATTATTCCAGAGGCATAGGTGAGTGTCATGAGGGAAACTCTTCTGAATGTTCTGCCCTGTTCTACTGGTTAGGTATGCATGTGCAAGGAATAGAGAGGCAGAGATGAATTATTAACAGCTTTACATCTCTTTATATTATTAGCACATTTTAGAAAAGAGGCTAAACCTGATAATAAGATAGGTAACAAATGCCAATTATCAAATCCCAGACCTGATCATTTTATTTTGACTCAAACTCCAAATTCTATCTTGCTATCTCTCAAATTAACATTCATGTGGATATTCAAAACAATCAAAACCACAGACTTCAATTCCCTGAGCAAGATTCAGTANCCAAGGACGGGACATGCCGGGGGTGGGTAGAGAACGGGGGCAGGTCCATTGGCCAGCCAGAGCTAGAGGGGTGCTGCAGGATTGGGGCTACCCCACAGGATACAACAGTCTTCCTCAGATGGAGCAAAGGTACAAGTTACAGCATGTACTTTACCGATAGTTTAATTTCATATTTCTTTTAATCTTTTAGTAATCTTATGTGAAGAAACCTGCATTCAGATATGTGATAGTCCAGACTATTTGAGAAATGTGATACTCCTCAATTTTCTACCCAGAAAGAAGTCAGTTGAATTTCAGTGTAGCAGCAGCACCTTTGTAGAATTCCTTAGCTATTTTTCGGTAAAAGGTGAGACACGGTAACTAAAAATAAAAAACAGACATAACTTTCAAAGCCCCTAACACTAATCATCATAAAGTGTTTTCAACTGCTATAATTAGTATTCAGGATATTTGTGTCATAATGATGCTTTGGATAACTGGTTAGTACCATCCTCCCAAGACAGAGATTGTTACTGATCAACTCTATGCTACCACATCAGATGTCCAGTCAGGACTGAATGCAGCCATTCTTTCATGATTTTTTTCTCCTATTTTTCTCCAATTGGACTGAAAATTGCCAAAACCTTAAAATGTGTTCAGGTAAAATCTATCTAACATAGACAGGTCTGTGCAGTGTCCTCTGTAGCTTTCACAGCATCATCACCATACAGAAAAGAGAGGATAATAATCTTGAGATTTTTTAGAATGCATTACCCATGTGGTAATGGGTAATTATGTTATGGGCAATACTGCACTCAGTTTTATCACAAATCACTTAAGCAAATATTTGATATGGGAGTAGTCCATACACAAACAAATCTATTGATTTTTGGTCCCAATATACCAAAACCCCAAAAGAGATTAGAATGTGCAATACGTACTGCAGTTTGCCACTCAAAATCAACCTCCTTCTGTTATCTTATTTCAGAGGCAAACATTTCTCTTTCTGCATGTATAAACTGAATTTCATCCAAAATGGGTTGCTTGCATCAGTTTCACCTGGACTAGCAACCATGTCCCCAAAGAGGGCTGGAGTATCAGAGCTTGAGGAGAAGAAGCAACAGGCTGTTTCGTTGCGTCTGTTGTGGTTTTCCTTTTTCTCCTATAAAAGCAAATTCTAGAGATTTAAATCTGTATCATAAAGACACAGAGATGACATGAATTTCAGCATGAAAGCATGGTGACCTGCTATATGTAATCTCATTAACTCATTAGAAATAGAATATTATCGTGTAACTGGGTGGATCTGCTTGTGTAACTGCAAAATTCAGCACATCAGTTTTGAAAAATGAGACACAACTTATTGTAAGATTTTTATTATCATGAAATGAGGTTGTAGTAAGGTGGGTGTCAATGTCTTCTCTCAAGTAACAAGTAACAGGATGAGAGGAAACAGCCTCAAGTTTCACCAGGGGAGATTTAGATGGGATATTAGCAAAAATTTCTTGCCAGAAAAGTTTGTGAGGCATTGAAATCGGCAGTCCAGGGAAATGGTAGTCACCATCCCTGGCAGTTAAAAAAATGTGTAGATGAGGCATTTGAGGACATGTTTTAGAGGTGAACATGCTAGTGGTGGTGGGTTGATGACTGCACTTGATGATCTTAAAGGTCTTTTCCACCAAAAATTCTATGATGAGTGTGGTTAGATCCGAATCATGTCAGCTCCCATTCTTCCCTCTCAGATTTCAAAGAAAAAAACCCAAAAAAACAACAAAGTGAACAACACTCAAAGAGGCTTATTTCTATGAAAAAGTAGAAGTATCTGACTCATACACACTAATTGCACTAATTGATAATTTATAAGCTGCATTAGTAGGAAAGTGTTTGTGGTTTTACTTTGTTTGTCTACTTTAAAGTCTCCTTTAGATGTTGAGCTGTTAACAGGAACTAACAGCTATAAAATATAAAATGTTTTGCAAAAAGAAGAAAGTGAAGTTCTCAGTTTTTCAAGGCTTTTGATTCATTTTGTATGGATTTTTTAGGCTTTCCAGTCTCTTAGTANTGGACTAGCAACCATGTCCCCAAAGAGGGCTGGAGTATCAGAGCTTGAGGAGAAGAAGCAACAGGCTGTTTCGTTGCGTCTGTTGTGGTTTTCCTTTTTCTCCTATAAAAGCAAATTCTAGAGATTTAAATCTGTATCATAAAGACACAGAGATGACATGAATTTCAGCATGAAAGCATGGTGACCTGCTATATGTAATCTCATTAACTCATTAGAAATAGAATATTATCGTGTAACTGGGTGGATCTGCTTGTGTAACTGCAAAATTCAGCACATCAGTTTTGAAAAATGAGACACAACTTATTGTAAGATTTTTATTATCATGAAATGAGGTTGTAGTAAGGTGGGTGTCAATGTCTTCTCTCAAGTAACAAGTAACAGGATGAGAGGAAACAGCCTCAAGTTTCACCAGGGGAGATTTAGATGGGATATTAGCAAAAATTTCTTGCCAGAAAAGTTTGTGAGGCATTGAAATCGGCAGTCCAGGGAAATGGTAGTCACCATCCCTGGCAGTTAAAAAAATGTGTAGATGAGGCATTTGAGGACATGTTTTAGAGGTGAACATGCTAGTGGTGGTGGGTTGATGACTGCACTTGATGATCTTAAAGGTCTTTTCCACCAAAAATTCTATGATGAGTGTGGTTAGATCCGAATCATGTCAGCTCCCATTCTTCCCTCTCAGATTTCAAAGAAAAAAACCCAAAAAAACAACAAAGTGAACAACACTCAAAGAGGCTTATTTCTATGAAAAAGTAGAAGTATCTGACTCATACACACTAATTGCACTAATTGATAATTTATAAGCTGCATTACTAGGAAAGTGTTTGTGGTTTTACTTTGTTTGTCTACTTTAAAGTCTCCTTTAGATGTTGAGCTGTTAACAGGAACTAACAGCTATAAAATATAAAATGTTTTGCAAAAAGAAGAAAGTGAAGTTCTCAGTTTTTCAAGGCTTTTGATTCATTTTGTATGGATTTTTTAGGCTTTCCAGTCTCTTAGTATCTGCTTCAGTAATTACTTTCTCTGGAGAGTTCAATATCATGGCCACAACACTATTGCTTGCCATTAATTGTTAACACAAGAGCAGCTGTGCACAGCAAGTTCTTCATTTGGAGAGACACCATTTTATTTTATTAGAAATTGATTTTTAAAGCTCTTCTATTATTAATTTGTCTAAGCAGGGAATGCTCTAGTAACTAAGTGAAACTTGCTTCACTAACATCTGGAAACAGGTTAAGTTATTCATGTTTGTTTGTTTGTTTGTTTTTTTAAATGAAGGATAAGAGATAATCCTTATCCAGGTAGCTCTGTTCTATCCATATTTTTAATCCAAAAGTTTGAAGACTTTAGGGACAAGATTATTTGTCTGGAAAATCATCACTGAAGCGCTGCTTTCTTTATCTATGAATTTTTCCATTTAATATCTCGTAAATTCAAATTACATAGGAATATCCTAGTAAAATACTGGCACGAGCAATGCAAAGAGATTTTTCTCTAATTAATTAAAATCCCCATCATATTATACCTACTTATTATATGGATAAACAAAGGAAGAATAAATAGAAGGCAAGTCTACAGTAAAGAAAGGGAAGAACATAACAGTTCTTTTCATTGTAGTCTTCAGTACTGATATTACAAACATCCAGAGAAGATTAGCAGAGCTGCTGATATTTAAAATGAATTTAAGTATGAGTTAATGAGTATAAATGCACACTCAACACTAAATGAAATTGTTGCCATGGATAACCCTGGCGTGAATGCCTAACCTTCAGAGGATCAGTGAAGAAGCTATTTTATCTCTCTATACCTGTTTCTTTCATCGGCAAAATGAGGACAGTGATTTTTTATTTTTTTTTTAACCAGAAGTGTTTTGTGGATGAAAACTTAGGTGTGTTTTACATGCCCTGCAGCACATATATGCCATGCAGTATAGCACAAAAAAATCCAGGTGTCTCTGAGAACATAAAGTCTCCTGGAATAAAACTGGAGAACTTAGCAGTACTTAAGAAACAAAATAGCATTTAGTACTGTCCGTTGGGAAAAGCTGCCAGCACGTTGTCCCTTCAGTCACACCACGGGGCTGTCTAAAGGATTCCAATAAAACTCTGCATCAACCTGTTTAATAATACAGATACATCTTAAAGCTGAGGGAGCAAATGAACTTAAGGAACACCTTTACACGTGATTAAGACATGATCAGATGCACTTAAAGTAAGAATTCTTCTCTAACACAAGTAGGGTAAAATGAAGATGACAAATATGTGTGTCTAGGTTATGTAGTAAGAGAAGGGCTGTGGAGCTGCAGGTTGGACTCTGCTTTCTCCTCTGTGAAAAAAAACCCAATAAAAAAAATTCCAAAAAGACAACAGAGAGAAGTCACAGATCCACGCAGAAGCTTGGGAGAGTGGAAGACATACCTTTTGCCAGAAACACCATGTTGTGAATGCAGGTTTTCAATTGAACTTCTCATAGGCCCTTCTCATAGGCCCTTGTTAAACTTCTGGGTAGAACCGGGAAGATTTGAAACAGCTGGGGGCAGGATAGTATTTCTTTCTCAGTTTTATTTTTGTTATGAATTGCCTCAACTTTTTGGATCTTGACCAAGCGTGGCACATTCCCACCTTCAGGACACCACAGACCAAATAGTGTCACACTGAGCCTAGGTTCAGCACTTCTTCATAAAAGATGCTGAATCTACTCATGCACCATCATGCCACTGTTATGGATATCTAAAAGTCACTAACTGAAATCTGAAACTATCAGTACTATCAGTCTCCATATCAGTATAAACCCTTTCTAGCATAACCCTTGGGAGAATTATTATTTAGTGTACTTCCCTGAGAGAGCTGAGTCAGTGTTGCTGATCAAACAGTTTTTTACTAAACATTCATCTAAATCAAGACTGTGTTTTCATTTGAGTAATCCTATGCAACCAATTTTTCTTAAATAGATTTATTACTGTAAATAAAAACACTCCTATATCATATTTAACTGCAAATAAATGTCTGCTGTCTGCAGTCCAAAAAAAAGCATCCTTTACCAAGAATCTCAGCTTCACAAAACAACGAAATGAACAAAGAGAGAGATGGTATCTGGTAAAATGCACATGAATACAAAGTAGTTTTGAAAGTCTGTTTAATTAGTAACTGCTACAGTGAAAATAATATGCCTCCCATTGCAGTATTTTAATGAAACATTGATTAACAATTATAATCCTAATTACGTCTATAATGAAAAATAATTTAAAGATTGAAAGAGCAACTGGTTACTTTGTACCTACACTTCCAAGTAGCCCACCAAAAAAAATAACATTAAATTGTTCTTTTAGATAGCTGCTTTCTAAAACCTAGCAGTCAAATTACCTGGATAGATGCCTCGCAAAATGTAACTTAATATCTGCCAAGTCATATTAAAATACTTTAATTAAATTAAATCATTTTTGAGCAACAGATTTTTCCAGTGCTCTGTGGTTAATTGTAAATTAAATCTGAAGCCTGGTGTTTAATAAAGTACCTTACTGTCTGCATAGCACCAACAACGCCCTACATGTGTAAGCCCACAGGCAATGGATTCAAGATTTATAAAAAAAAGAAAAAGTTTCAATCGGATTGGAATGAATTGCTAATTTCAATGATCTTGATAAAATGCTGCCAGATTACTGCTTTTTGTTTGAATCAAAAACTACTCTGAAAACCCTCTGTCTGGACTAGAACTAGTCAAGTGTCATCTTCAAATGACATCTTAAATGCCAATACAGGGTTCTGGATCTAGACTTCTAAAAAATAATTAGGCAGGTAGATGTACATCTACTACTACTAAGGAGAAAGTGATTCAACATTTATAATAATTTGTGCTCTCTTGCCCTATCATAGAGGATCCAAATTTTGAACTTGGTGACTCACAGTTTTACCTATGAAACTCCTCTGGTTTTGGTTACTGTTTCCATAACACTGAATTTCAATAGTGTTTGCTTAAAAAAGTCCAACAAAATACATTTCAGCTTTCTTTCACAGCACTTTTGAAAGCTGGCTCTTACTCTTGAGTTATACATAAATGATGGAAAACTGTTTGCATGCAGGATAAAGGCTGGAAATTTCTAATATTTTAAAGTAATATAAAATTTATTTAAATATTAAGTTATTTAAAATTAATAAATTTATCATATTATTTATTTTTATTTCCATGACTTGACAATTTTGCCAGTCTGTTCACTTGTTATAACAATTTGACATATTTTAACTATATTTAAGAATAATCAAATGTAAAAAAAAAAAAAATTATTATAAAATATTCAAATTTTGTGGAACTGTTTATTCTATATTTAACTGGCCTCTCTGCCCTTGAGAGAGTCAACAGCTCCTCCCAGTTTAGTGTCTCTGGCAAACTTACTTAGTATTCCGTTGAGTCCAGTTATTTAAATATTCCCTAACTTGACCCTCCTCCACTGGGAACAAGGTATCCTTATTCCAGAATTTCCTTTTGATAGTAGAGACCTGTGATTACTGAGGTCTGGTCTTAAAATGGATGAAAGACTAATCTGTCATTTATGCCTTTAAACAGAAGAATGAGCATGTATTACCTCCTTCTTAAAAGTTTCATGCATTTTATATGCTTATTTTTTTGAGCTCTTTTATCAAATTACTGTTTACTTACTCTTGAGTTGTTCAGAGCTCATAGAATAGCTAATAGAAATCTCAAAATTGCTCTTGGCATCTTTATATCAAAGTGGATGATTGCCAGTAGAGTCATAGAGTTTAGCATTTCTCTTCAAAAATATGCTGCCATTGAAACTAATGAGAATATTGATAGTAATGTGAGAGACTGAAATGGTTAATGGATTAAACGTTGCTAAAATCATCTAAGAACCCTTGCACAGCTGTCCATCCACGCCCACCAAAGCCCGTCCCACCCCAAATATGGCCACTCACTGGAATTTGGACTGTAGCAGGAATCTGGGATAAGATAATGGTGATACTATGGTCTCGTCATGTCAGGTCTAGGGAGAAGAATGTATCCACAAACAATAGCGGAAGACTGGGATGCTGATGGCTCAAACATTCATATTTTACACATACTTTCTACTCAGGGGGTTGCTTATACAAAGATCCCTTCATGCTGTTGGGTACTATGGTGACAAGGACAGCCCAAGAGCCTCCTTAGAACAGAGATGATATACCCTTTGCCCACGACTCAAAGCAGTGGGACAATATCAGATAAAAACATTAGCACATGAAAACTCTGTTTGAAAACACCCTTTGTAGCTTAGAGGTACTGAACTTTTTTTTTAAACATGGGAGGAACGACTGGGTGAGTATGTTTCAGGTAAAAATGAGCAGACTTCGCTATGCATTTTAATTGTGGGTTTTGATATTTCCAAATTCTTTCAAAAATATCATCAATGTGGAAAAATTCATCACTTTGAAACAGGCTTAGCAAAGGCCAATATAATGAGGCAATGCTTTACAATTTATAATACCATTTTCAAAATGCAAATGTGAAAAGCATCCACTTTGGTGTCTGAAAACTTAATTAATTTTCAGTACATCTACTGTGTCAGCAAACCGAGAAAAAGTTTACAAAAAGAGAGAGATTAAGAACCTTGCACAAAGACCTATTCTAAAAATCTAAAATGTAAAGGGCTTTCCAATTTGAGCTACAATGGGAAACAGATGCACAAAACAACACCTATAACTTACAGAGTATCAGACTACTCCATGCTGTACATGTATGTGCAGAATTTAAGAACTGGGAAATTACTCAGGAATTTATGACGTTATGTTCTGACAGGATTGGACAGCTGTTAAATACTCAGCCATGAAATAAGAAGCAGGTGTGAGTATCTGAGTTTTATACTAAATTTGTGTTTAGATGAAGTGTATACAAGTAACATTTGCACCTGCAAAACAGAGAAAATAAGCTTCTCTCATTTTATACAGGTGTTCTAAGGGAGAATACATAGAGATTTTGAGGCTCCTGTTTTGTGTTGGTGAACAACTGGAGTAGACAGGTTAGCTAGATATAAGAATATATTCTTCAATATATGGGAATAATTTTCAAGTGAAATATTATTTCCTAGAGATTGGCAGAGAGATACATTTAAGAAATGCTTCTTTTTCAGTAATTGAAAAACATCACATAGTAAGCCGTGACAAATGGTCACCCCACACATGATGATAGATCCCCAAAGCATTGGAAGAGTTGGAAAACAAAAGAAATACTAGATTAGCATTTTCAATATTATTGTTTTTCTGCAACATCTCCCTGTACTTATTTCATGATCATCCAGCATGACAAAACAAACAGGATTCAAGTGCTATGAAATATTCTTCCTGTAAACCAGCCTGAGGCAGTTTCTCTGCCTGTGCGAGCAGTTGTGCTAATGATACAGTAACAGCTTTAGAATAATCTCCTTCACCCTCAGAAACACAAACAATCTTGTTTAAACAGAAGAGAAAGGTTCTCAAAATTCTGCCTTAGGCAGTTGTAGGCATGAGTCAACACACTTCACACTTGTCTTGTGTGTAGTGGACACATTATTCATGCATTGATAAAAGCATCACTTAGCAGCAGCAGCAGCACAGGTCTTGCCTTAAAACAAGGCTTTCCATTAGATAGCAAACAACAAAAATCAAATTCAGGCTACTCATGACGTAAATGCAGTAAAATATATATCTATTTAAATTAATTAGTGTGATCATGTGATGGGATTCTTTGACTGGTGGAACAGTCGCTGGTTGAAGTAATCAAGCTGAATTGACCTTAGCTCTAATAGCAAAGATGTACCTGTCAGAGGTTGTGGATTCTGAAGGACATGAACATAGCATGGTGCACTCACTCGTATTTTCACTGATGTTAAACATGATTATATGTCTACTTCCCAGGTCACTGTCTTTAAAACTAGACAAGCACAAAAATCTTACTTGCAAATATTCAAGTGATTATTTACGCAAGATATAGAAAACAATAGAAAAAAAAATAAAGTCTTCAGCTTTTCAAAGGACATAATCTGTTTCTCTTACTGAAAAAAATGGCTAGTTACATTGTTCACTCCCAGTTCCTTCCACCTCATACTAGCTTTATGTCAGAATGATTTCACAGTCCTTGAGTTAATTCTGATACAAAGAAACTGCACCTATGTTAAAAAAACCCCAAATTAGCTATATTTTACTGCTCGTTGATAATTCAGAATATTTTTAATGCAATGTATGGCATAGGACAGTTGTCCAGGACAGTTCAGTTACCTGGGTAATACCTTGCGAGGCCAGTGGCACTACCAAAAACCTGCCATAGTAAAGTGGGGTCCTCTTCTCTGTTCCGCTTGAACACATCATCCAGCGCTGCAGTCCAGTTGAGTTCATTTAACACTATTGTTGCTGTCAAAGACAAAATGTATTTGCTATTAGAAAGTCACACCATGGGAAGCAATGGCTACAAAAAGCAAACTGGAATATTGAGAAAGCAGTAAGATTTAATTTAACTAATCCAGAAATTAAATTTTAAGAAACACACTTCTTTTCCTCGGGCACGTTCTTTAAATTCCTCACACTCTCTACTTCCTGTTGCATTATTTGCATGCCATGACTCTTGGTTTATTTGCACAGACAATATCTTCTACAAATACTTCCTTTCTGAGATGTCATTCTAATTGGACTTCCCAATCATAGAAAGATGTTTACAGAAAAGTAAATGCAAGCATATAAAGTTGATGCTTACTAATCACAACACACTGCAATAAGAACAACTAGAATGACATCAACAAAAGTGGGTATAATATAAACATAACAAAGATGTCCCTTTCAAAATTATATGGGAATAAGACATTGATGAGTTATTTCTAGTATTAAGGTGGGGCTGCATGAACAGCAGTGTTCATTATCACACTCTAAACAGATCTTAATGTTCATAGATGTGAGCCCTTACAGTAAGGACAGCAAAGTGAATGTTAACATTTATGAGTTGGGTCAACTCCACAATTAACTTAAAATACAAGAAAATTGACATTTCAGCTAAACACTATGTTGCCAGTTACACAGAAACTTACATTCATGAAGTTGTCCTGTACCAATACTTGTTTTAATCACTCAAATAGTTTATATAATGAACAAAATATGGAATATTTTAACATATTCTGTACCTTTTTGAGAAATAGATATATTAGGAAACTTTAAAATTGAACATTAAATGATGAACACTGCTACACTAAAGAGTCAATGGACTAGAGTCAGTAATCAGTGAAATTTTACTGTGATACAAAACACCTTAGGATATAGCTTACGATAAATCATGCTTCTCACCTCAATCAGTTGTACATATTTCATTAATTCTCCCACCCCCCTGAAACCATAATAATTTTAGGCAATTTCAAATGCATGGTTAATTATGAAAAGCAAAGGCTTTTTGATGGTTTAGTCACTAATTCTTTTGTGTTGCCTAATGGGATTGTAAGCAATGTTTCTTAAATTGAAGCACCTAGATCAGCAAGTCAAGAGTGGGAAGGGAACTAGAGGAAAAAATTTTTGAAAAGAGCTAAAGATATAGGTATAAATCCAATGAATATTGCCACTGTCATAGAGATCCTGCTTACATTATGGTATTGCACACAGGAAAGAAAATTCACTTTCTCTTGCAAATGGGCAAGTTAAGCTGAAAAAAATCAGTTCACATTTAAGGGACCTGAGTGGCATTACAGTGCAAAATTTGGTATGTAGCTCCACATTCTGGCCCCCTGCTACAATGAAAAAAAAGATAAAAATAAGGATGGATTGAAAGTTAACATTTTACAGCCCATTTCCGAAGTGAGGCTTTTAAAACGTACTAGAAAAATGAGATCACAACATTAAATTTTATAGGCTTGTTTTTAAAGGTTAAGGAGAAAATTGCTACACCATGTATTTTGCAGAAAGGTTTATCTGTTTTTTTCCGAGTAGTTTTAAGATATAACTCTTTCAAGAGATAGCTTTTTGAAGAAATATCAAATTAAATTTCCAACTCTTGAGATTTCCTGTAAGCAATAAGCTTGCATAATATACCTCTCTCTTTGTCAAGTAGATAATTATAAATAAATATATGTTTACTTAAAGAAGAACAATTCCCTGAGGCACCTTGAGATGTTAATTATAATTTTAAAATGGTTACTGTTCAATTATGTCTTTTAGATCTCGTTTGACCTTCTGTGCAATTAAGCATTATGTACAGACTTTCTAATCTTGACTTTGTGTCAGATCTTGCTTCCAGAAGTGGCTCCATAAAGGCATTAGAAGCTCTGTCACTAAGGTAGACAAGACATTTTCCGCTTGGTTTTGTTTCTTTTCACGTTACTCTTTCCAGTTCAGAGGGGCAGGTACAAATCTCTTCACTTTTGTGACCAGTGACAGGACTCCAGAAAAAAAGCAGGGAGCTGTGTCAGGGAAGGTTTAGGTTGGATATCAGCGAAAGGTTCTTCATCCAGAGGGTGGCTGAGCACTAGAACAGACTGCCCAGGGATGTGATTACAACACCAAGCCTGACAGAGTTCAAGAAGGGTGGGGACAGTGCTCTAAAAGGCACATGGTGTGACTGAGGTGTCCAGTGCAGGGCCAGGAGCTGGACTTAACGACCCTGATGGGTCCCTTCCCACTTAGCATATTTTATGATTCTATAGTTGTAATATCGCCCAAAAATGTGTTGCAAAGAGTTGCATATGTATATACACACCTCTGCACATACACAGTCATATATATGCAAATATGTGTCTAAAATACACACATACAAAAAATAAGGAGACAGTCTACAAATCATAACTAAATGCTGAAGTGCCGAATCCATACACTGGAGCTGATAATTTTAGCACTTTATTAGACTTGTTGAGATTAGGCTATAAAGTAAGAGATAAGGATTACCAGATCATTTGTAATATTTGTGGGGAAGAGATGCTTTACAGTCAGATCTAAGAGCTTTATGATATTATTTATGTCCCACTTTCCCCTTCCTCCTCCTTCTCTGTAACTTTCTCCCAGAGACAAATACAACAGCCTAAAAAAACCCAAGAATTTGCAGCAAAGGGAAAAAAACAAAACCCTCAAATGGCCCAAGACATGAAGCTGGAATTAAAAAAATAAATAATGTGGAATTCAAGTGACAAGAACAGAGCATCTTAACAGAAGGAAACTGTAATAAATCTGGGAAAAGTTTGTAATATATCTGTTCTCAGGTATTGAAAAACAGATATTCCTGCATCCCAGAAATTCCCAGTTAAGTGCCCAAGTCTCATTTCAGTATTGAACTGTAACAGCACACATGACAGGTTAAACATATATCACCTTCCTCTTAATTCACTTTCTCATTATGACAAAAAAAATGTGCTTGGAACAGAGACAAAGTTTATTTGGTGGGACTGATTGCAAATAAATGGTTGTATAATCATGAAAACAATAATTCCTGGAGCAGTTTGCTATTTGTAATTCAAACTAGCTCTGTTCACTCAGGTTTTTTAGGGCTTTTTTTGGTTGGTTGGTTGGTTGGTTGGGTTTTTTCATTCTGTCTAAAAGTATACTTGATACAGAATGCACCCACATCTGTGTTAACTAATCCAGTAATTGGTAAATGAGGAAAAGGGTGCTGGGAATTTTAGTTTGAAAAACTTATTTTTAAGTGTTTTTCCACAACTTCTGTTCATGTTTTCCTTCTGCTAAAACATACATCCTGCACTCTAAAAAGCAAGCTGTAAATCAAGTCCTCTTTTTTTTTCCCTTTTTTTTTTTCAGAATGAAATATCACTGGTAATTGGCAACTTCAAACCAGTACCTCTGGGTTCTGATTTAAAGCCTACAGCAATGGATTTGAAACTTTCCAAAGAAAAGCAAGGAGACCCAGACCTAAACAGCAAAAAACTTTTCTTCAAATGGTTCCTTATAAAATATCCTGATTCTCAACTGGCACATAAAAATCAAAGCAGTGGTACTTTCACTAGCTCATAGTAGAGACCATAGCACCTGTTAGACTACCCTAATTGGAGAGATAGTTTATATTAACCTCATTTATATAGTGAAAATTTATTTTGTTTAAAAAAAGATGCATTTTACTAAAATAAAATGTTTAGAGGTGTTATAGTCACACTTCTGTATATCTACTTGTCTTTCTTTTGAGTTAACTTACAGGAAAGAGCTTTTGACTCTTTAATTGGCAGAAAATCTAGTTGGAGAAAACTCCGCAATACGATTATTTTTTATTCTGCTAAAAGAAGTCTTTGAAGATTACTACTTCAGAGTACTTCAGCTGCTACCTTTCACATGATACAAGCAAGATGAAAAAATAAAATTCATCATCACAAAATATGAAACATCACTCTTTCTGGCTAAGTCCACTGAACTCCATCTATCTTTTCATTTTTCCTTCCTCTTTATGATATGAGGTTTAGGGGCCTTGACAAGGAACGGATTCAATTTTCTCCTGCAAATGCAATCAATAAAAAATAGGGAGCACTGCTGTGCTCTCTTTAAAAGAACTGGAATACGCTTCTGATGATTTATTCAATGTAGAGTCTCTGGCCTGCACACAAGACAGGGAACAACTTTATTTGAAAAGCCTGAGAGCTATTTCCTATATCTGAAAGTATGTGAGCTGCTGTTCCCTGATGTGGCAGCTTTTTTCCCACTGGGGAGAACAGAAGGGAGCTCCTTAGCAATTCATTAATCTTCTTTTAATGTCTGGAATGTATTACCCTTCCATAGCCTGCTTAATGAAGTTGATCCATTGATTTCTTTAAAGATAACAATGAGTACTAATTGTTATGATTTAAATATATATTTTCAATCAAATATTATGGTATTTAAAAGTGGGCACAGAGGGACAATACTTTTGCAAGTGCATATTTTTGCATATACGTGTGCAGACACAGACTTCCATCTGTAGCCATGCTCATCAGATAACAGAGAAACTCTACTGAAGGTATAAACCAATTTTCTTTATGACTTGTGTGTTTCAGTAATTTTTTAAAAGATTACATTCCTTCATGTTTATGTTAAATTATACAGAATTTTATTCACTCTCCACTGTCACTGGAAAGTTGCACTCCTGTCTTCTCTTACATGGCACTAGGAAGGAATGGACATTTTACTTCAAGGTACTTTTAAATTGGATTTTTGCACTGGCTTATCCATATGTGTGCCTGTATTAGTATACACATATGCATGCATACACACACACACATGCATTTTCTACACAACTCTCAAATATAATAATCTAAAGAAGTGTTCCAGTAGTGACTTGAACTTCAACCCTTTGAATTTAGATGCGTGTTATAAGCCAGCTTCTTCTCTCTTGCAATAACAAAAAGGCCAAAGCAAAGGAAAGATTTTAGTGGTTCCAAAGTGAACATTTTCTCCAAGGCAACTGGTCCTTTGAGTGGCATNCACACACACACACATGCATTTTCTACACAACTCTCAAATATAATAATCTAAAGAAGTGTTCCAGTAGTGACTTGAACTTCAACCCTTTGAATTTAGATGCGTGTTATAAGCCAGCTTCTTCTCTCTTGCAATAACAAAAAGGCCAAAGCAAAGGAAAGATTTTAGTGGTTCAAGTGAACATTTTCTCCAAGGCAACTGGTCCTTTGAGTGGCATTGGAAATCTGAATTTAGATATTTATGCTTTCCATAGAAAATCATAGGAAAGTGTCCAACTTAAAACAGTCATCCAAAGAAACTTTACAGCTGATTAGAAAACAGTTAAAGGAGAGTAATCAGAAAATTTTGAGAGATAAGGGAACTGGGTAGTATTTTATCCACCTTCTCTTTTAGAATCTTAACTTTTATCAAAACAAGGCAAATGCCAAGGCAATGTAGCCTTTTCATTCAAAGCAAGGGAGGAAAAGCAAAAATAGGTCTTTGAATTTAACAAACAACAGTTGTTATATAGTGGCATTTCCAATTGGATAGGTCATTACTATATGTGATGCTCTGCTGGATCTTTCACATGTTACATATCTTCATATTTGTTACAAAATCTTGCTTTGAAAGAAGCATTTCCGTTTCCTAGAATATCATAGTTTAAAATTAGTGGATAATCAGAACTGTTCAGGTAACATGCATTCAATGGTGAACAAAACCAAAGTATTAAAATATAATTTTTAGCATTTGGAGAAATTATTGAATCAAATAATTTCAAGTTCTATAGAGTAGATATCTCACACTTGCAATTAAAAGCATAAATGATAAAATGTCATGTATTTTTTCTTTAAATGAACAACTTCTGCACTCCTCATTAGATATTTGACATTATGTCCCAGACACTCCTATAAATAATTCCATGAAGAAGTCATTGAAGTCTAGAATAATGTTGTGTCTGTGTCAAATCAAATAAATTAATCAGGAATGCTATATGTTGTCTGCTGCCTGGCTTAGCTGCCACATGCTGATAGCCAGACAAGCACAGTAAAATCTCATTAAAGCAAGTAACACCCAGGAGAAGGAAATGAGAATAAAAATGTCAAGAACAGAAAAGGGAACTAAGCTTCTATAATAACTCAACAAAAAATAATTAATACAAAGCAGAGCCACAGACTCTTTAGAATACACTCACAATTTTTCAAGAAGTTGTTTATGTCTACAAAACACAAAAGATACTCATATTATAAACTGCAACCCATTGCTGACAACAGCATTTGTGCATCTTACACGTTGCTGCCTTCCTTCCTCTTATCTCAAAACATACCAGGATCTATTCCAGAATGGAATAATACCCAATGGAAACCATACAGTACTAAAAGTTATTTTCTGGGAAGATGGCAAGAAGACGAAATGTATGAAAGATACTGTTCATTAGAGTGGTTCTAGAGGAATTTTCAGATTTTGCGGAGATATGCACAGTCTAAGAACCTGCTGATTCTTTATTTTATTATTATAAAAATAATAACTATACTATTCACTATTAGTTTTACAAATTACTTCAAAGGATGGCCTCTATTTGGAAATAATTCCTTCTTTAAAAAAAACCAAAACCCCCAAAAAACTCCCAATAAACCCCAAGGAAAAAAACCAAAGAGATAAGTATGTTGTATTTTTATGGAAATATAAGGGATTAAATATCATAAAACACCCACCTATTTCACATATTAACTCTGCTCTTCCCTCACTTTGCTCTAATTTTTTGTTAGCATTTCAAAGGCTATCATAGTGACATTCAAATTAAAGTAACCATAGAGATATGCTTGATCTTTAATGAAGACTTCTCTCTCTAAAAAAAAAAATTAATTAGGTGTTAACAAAACCAAATAAAACCAATCAAAAGACTGTCAGGAAATGCTGTTCTGGAATAACTTATTAAATTCTGTGTTCATTCTGCCAGAGTACCACCACTTCAATAACTTTTTAATCACTAGAGCACCTTAAAAGATCAGTAAATCCCAAGCAAGCTGGGTTAAGTGAAAAGGGCTAGGAACAGAATAATTAATGCAAAAATGCTCTCTCTCTTGCCTCATGCTTTCTGG
>VZTH01017340.1:170865-277870 GCA_013397815.1 Aleadryas rufinucha | reverse complement strand
GTTTTTTTGTTTTTTTGTTTTTTTAAAACTATTTTGCTGGTTTCCATCATATTTTGTTTTAATTGTAGTCTAAAAACAGTTAATTCAGAACTGGATGCTATCCCCTGTTGGTTTTAAGTAGATCACCTCTTAAAGTTCTTACAGTTATTCTTAAAACATGCATAATGTCCATCAAAACTTCCTTCTATCCTCTCCCAAGCCATGGCAAATTGGAAAGCACATGTATCTCCAGTAAAAATAGAGATGTGTTAGAACAATTAAATAAAGATCACTCGTCATATTGCTTGGAATTCTATAAGTTTGTTTTGTCCATCATGACAAGGAGATGAACTGCAAGTGGACAAAATGCTGAAAATGGTCACTAAGATGGGCTGTGAAGAACAGAAAATCTGCCTTCTCAAAGTAGACAGAGGTTCAGAAACGCAACCTAAAAAACAAGTCAGAAAGCAAGCCCACCCTCAAAAATGGGATGGAAGGGTAAAGATGGCACTGGCACAATAACAAATGGGTAGAAAGTACTTAAGAATAAATTAGAACAGGCAATTAGAAGGTGTCTTTTAGAGCAGAAGGTCTTAGAATTATCTTTTCCTATGAGACACCAGAAAGGAGCCAAGATCTTTTAAGATCAAGCTTGATCAGTTTATTAAAGGAATGACATGGGCTAGCTAGATTAAAAACTGGATTTGTCAAGCGAAAAGCTGCCTTACTCTGATATGTCACCCTTTGTTAGAAATAAAGCAAATGTCCATTTAGAACCTTAAATTTAGTAACCACAAAAATTCATTTTATACAGAGCTAATGGCAGAGAGAGAATTGGAAGTAAAACCACTTATTCATCTTTAATTAATGAACATTAAATACTTGCAAATAAACTATGGATATTTATATTGACTTCATATGTATGTTGTATGACATATATTGACATATATGTATGCATATTATAAAACATTCAAATTAATTATTAACAATTTTTGCATTGTAAAAATTATTTTCTTATATAGGCAATATACAGAGAACACATTTTAAGAAATATATAATACAGAGGATTTGGTTAATGGATTCTACTCTAATTCCCATATATATGAAATATTAAGGAATAGCAAGCTAGTTTATTTAATTTAAATATATCCCCAGCAACAGAAATCTAAGAAACATCAAGTGTGAGGGGAATACAGTGCACAAGCAGGAAACGTGAGAAAAATGATGATGAGACAAGGTCTGTTTCATCACCTGAGCTGGTACAGATGTGACAGCTCCTGCTCCTCATCAGTATTCCAACCAGCTCATGGATGAGCCTTGCAAATTAAAAATAATGAAATTTCTACAAACATTTTTTTCTTGTTGCTCTTCTTCTTGTTATTGGAAAAAGGCTGGTCCAAAGAGGAAGTGGACTAATATTTTCTGAAATTCAACTACCCAAGGAAAAGTCCCCCTCTCTCCAACCGGCGAAAATCTGTACCATGTGCAACTGCATCATGTGTTCTCAGAACAGAAAAACAGAATAGAAATTGTTATTCTTGGCCCTAGCATCATCATAGGTATTGTACCTTGACTGTTAATTGTGTGGTTTGGTGGTGTTCTCCAGATTATATAGAGGGAATATGAACAAAACTCCTCTCTCTTAAAGGTCATGAGGCTATAGAGTACCAGAAAGTTGAAAGCTTGCTGCCTGTATAAAAAGAGGTACTTCTCGCTCTGAAGACTTTCATTTCTTGCTATAAAGACTTTCCCTATGCCTTTACAAAAGGAAAAACACATTAATTTTATTTCATCTATAGCATTTACTCTATGAGGAAGGATACACAGACTCCAGTCCTGTTCTTCTGAGATGCCAGGTTGTGTTCTCTTCTTGGAGTGAATCCTGGCCTCCATGAAGTTAATGACAAAAAAATTTACTTCCCAGGGAACTGATTTCATCCTTCATCTTCAGAACACTGTAACCCTGCAGCCACTCTCTGTACATGGTATTTTGGCAGTCTGATGCAATAATCAGACGACAATATTAGGAGTTGGGCTTATTGCTTTAGACATTTTAAGCAAATGAAAAGAAAAAATCCTTATAAATCACTTCATAAGAATCCAAACGCCTTTGAATTAATAAAAAACTCAAAAAGATCTTTGAGAACATAGTAAAATTAAGCTTCTTTGTAGTTGTTTTTGTCTGCTTCCGTGTCATGCGTACTCTCATGAGTATATATTCATCTGAATTTTCTCTATTCGCTGCTTTAATCACTCAGTACAGCAGTTCTTTCTTCTACAATGTCCAGACAAAAATAATTTTTTGTAATCATGTGCCTGCTGAAGATCTCCTTGTTTTTAATATACTTTTTGAATCTAAACCCACAGAACAAGGCAGTAAAGTTGCAGAAAACTGGAATGGGATGAAGAAAGACATCTTATCTTACATCTACTTTACTGTTTAAGAAGAAGTTTTATCTTATAAATATCTATCCTAATGGCCTAAAGTGTACTACATTTTAGTTACTTTAGCCTCCCATATCTAACTAAGGCTCATAATTCTTCCTGAATGAGTAAATACTGCATAAACAGAGCTCTTAAAATGAGAGACGCTGCTGAGTTTGAAGTTTCTAAAGGCTTCTATTTGGATTGTATCCAATACTGGGGCGAGAACAATATATTAAGAAAATACACAGCTGGAACAATTTCTGTGGAGTGAAAAAATGCATATGGAAACAAATTAGTTAAGAATATATTGTACAAACCCCTGAAGTCACACAGTATTTTAAGCAGCTATTTTCAACTGAAGTCAGGGAGTAAGGACACAGAGTGCCATATTTCCCAGGATAAGGAGGAGGATATAAAAGTATGAATCTGGATTTAAAATAAAGTGGAGGAGTCATATCACACAGTGAAATAAACAAAACTTCAGCCTCATTCTTACAGTCATTTCTACACATATATAACTTTCATATTTGATAAATGAAAGGAGCAAAACTGAATGCCAGCAGCTCAGCACCTGCTAAATCCCACTGTGCTCTGACATTCTGCATCAATTCAGGATGTACTCCAGGGAAATAATGCCCCAGTCTGCTAATAACCCATTGCAGCAATTGTTTCAAAAAATGAAAAGGAAAGACCCACTGTTGTTTTTTGAGGTTTTTTTTCTCTTTCATATAACTTTCAGAAAAAAACCCAAACAAAAACAACAACCAAAAGAACCAATGAAGCAACAGAAAGCTTCTTGTAAGAAACTCATTACTTTGCTTTTTGAACAGTATACTGGTTCCAGTGGCTTCACCGGTATCAGCCAGAAGTGCAGGGCAATGGAATCAGGTATGTACATTGAAAACATTGCTACTGGGATTGTGATATTCATATACAGGATCTGGAGATTTTATTTTCTGCTACATCTGACCTGTGCTGTAGCCTGAATGCCCACTAACAGCAGATGTGGGCCGGGGCACCGTGAGAGTGCAGCTTCTGGTCAGGCTGCATCAGAGGGAAATCCAGCTGCCACGCTCTGAGATGGCTCAGCAACGTCAGCTGCAGTAACTTGGGCCAAACTGCTTTCTTCCAAAGGGCATTTCTGATCTGAAATACAATCCTAACATAGACAGATCCAGCTCTCATGAAGCAGTAACGGTCAAATAAATTAGGCAGCTGAGAGTGAGAGCAACTTGCTCTCCAGTGGCAAAGAAGTTCACAGTCAACTGGCAACACTTAACTTCATACTCAAGAGTGTCATTCTGTCTCAAGCACACTGTCACCTCATAATTTTCATTCATCTGTAGCAGCAGATGTATTTGAAACATAGCAATATTTTCTATTATAGCTGCAATGAGAGGACACAACTTATTTAACAAGATGGGCCTGAGCATAATAAAAAACAAACAAAACACATATTTTTACAGACATACAAGCAAACTGTAGCAGATTTAACAATGAACTTCTTATGTGAAAACCAACTGCTTCCTTGATACAAATACTCCATAGACTAATGGCCAGCTTCCCACCTGTTGGAAGTGGACATATTTTCACTAAAGCCACTGTTATGTTATTTCAGTATATAATATGGAAATGAGACTCTGATTTTTACTTGTTTCATCATTACAACTTGCAGCCTAAAAGTAAAATTAAGGCACTTTAAGTATCCAGGAACACTCTACACAATAGTTAAAATTTACTTCAGTCAGTTCTTCTAAATGTTTTATGCACATAGCAGTGGCTCAGAAAATGAGACATCAGCAGCAGTAAAGAAACCAGAGCTGGGCCCCTGGTTTTTAGAAACTGATGTACCAATACTGAAGGCATTGGTGCTAAATCAATTTGATGTACACGCTTTTAACTTCGATTCTAATGCTGACTTTCAGGAAAATCTTTGGTGCATCACAATCTTACAGTACATCTACCTCAGCTATAGAACAGGAATAATTTATTTGTTCTCAATGTCAGCATCAGATTCAGTATTGCAATTTAAAGATCTTTAATGTCTTAAAAGTCTTTTGAAGGATTTCTTGACATAATCTGGCACTGTGGCACAAAAGCAGCTTTATGATGTACATAGTTCCGTATTGTTTATGAATAAACATCTGGCTGGCATTTTGCAGTTGTAAACTCATGCCATATGTAAACAAATTACTTCATGCATTTTTTTTCACAGCCTCAATCCAAAAATTGGAGCATCAACTGATGCCTGTAGAGCTGCCAAAAAAAAAATCACTTTATGATGTCAACCTATGTAGTAGTTTTTTATTTCAGATCTTCAGGCTTCCTATCATTGGCAGAATTTAAAAAAAACCCCAAAAACCAACCAACCAACCAACCAACCAACCAAAAAAACCAAACCAAACCAAACCAAACCAAACCAAAATCAAAACCCAAACCAAATAATTTCTTTTGATGTCAGGAAATTAAAAAAAAAGATTTAATGTCAAAAATACTTCTTTTTTTAATTAAAATACGACATACATATTTTTGCAGAAACAAAAAAAAGGTTATTTTATTCCTTCTGTTATCTACAAGAGAGACACAAAAAATTGTTAAGATAGAAAAGCTCCAGATAACAAGTTCCTACAAACTTACTTCAGGGATAACATTTAAAGAAACATTGTAGGACTAAGCAAAGACAATTTTTTTCATAACCAACGACAATTTTTCTCACAAAATGAGATTTCAGATGCATGACCTAGCGAGTAATCATCGAGTATCTATCCCTTGTCTCCCTTCTTGAGAGTTTATGCCACAGCAAAGCATAAAATATTGTCAAAGGCATCCAGTTTGCACTTTGTGACAACATACAACAAACCAAAAAAGCAGGCAAGTTATCCATCGTCCACTGAGAAGAGTATAACCCTTAAGGCAAGGGAATGGAGTAGACAAATGCTGCAGCTATGCAATTTGTCACAATTAATTAGTTAATTATTAATGTATTATTATTTCATTTTGTTAAGTGTGATCTAATCAAATAAGTAGAAATCTTTCATGTCTTGAAAATTTTAAAATGAGAATTAAGACCCAATGTATTTAGACAAACATGAGCAGGGGCTTGAGGGAAGAACTCTATCAGCAGCAAAACAGAAGTTATCGCAGAGTTCTGCCCTACCCTTCAATTCCCTACTGTCCTCTCGGTTTTGGAAAAGTAAAAACAAATACTCAACATCCCTCTCCCTCTGACCTCTCTTTTCCTGTTATCTGTGACAGTCAGATCAAATTAAGGACTAGTTTTGAAAACTGAAGGAAACTTTACTGACTATAAATGGAAGAAAAAGTGGTGCAAGGAAGAATCTAGCACAGAAATGAAGAGACATTAATGAAAAATTAGCTGAAAAGGTGTGTTCTGTGCAGATATGTACTGAGATAACAAAAAATGAAAATAACTTTTTGGGGAGATCTATAATTGGAAGGAAAAAATGCAATGTCTCGAGAAAGTAAGTCAAGAATAATTTTTGTGAGACAATCAGAAAGTGTTTCATGAAATTACCTAAAAAATTAGCTCTGATTATTCTGAAAGGAAGTGGGAAATAAAACAGTAACTCCATCCAATCAACTGAAACTGAGCTACTGGCAGAGGTGTCCAAAAAATATTTTAAAAACTATGTAGTTTGTACTATTTTCCATCATCAATCAAGCAAAGACATAAAAATTTATTTTAAAAACATATATACATAATTTGAAGCTAAATAAATTTTAAATATACTCAATATCTTCTGGATTATAGGTTACATAATTTTGTAAATACATGGTTACATGTGTGCATATACGTATCACGTATGTTTGCAAAAACAGTGAGTAATCAGTTCAATCTATGGATGAGACTAAAAATACTGTTCTCACACTGGAGTGGGAAGAAGCTGAGATAAACAGCTACTTAATTTTGCCTCAGGTTGCGTTCAGCCCTACTCTAGGCTTTCATTAGCCATTCCAGCAATTTATATTTTGCTCATGATCTTGCTTCATCTGCCTAGAGCTTTCAGTGTTTTCATCTAGCAAGACTGTGCTAAGGATAAAATGAAATGAAAATATCAATAATAATTTAAAAACAAAATTTAAAAAAAATCCAAAACAAACAACTGGAATATTTGCCTGTTGTGTCTGAAAAAATGCAAAAAAGTAGGCTTACCATTTTACTTTTTAGAATTTTCTGAGTTTGAAATCAGGACATAATTCACTGTTTCATCCAGTGACTATATTCACTGATTTAATTAGCATTGTATTACCCTAAATATTCCAAATAATGCATTCTTCAGTGGGATCGTCTAGTAAAAACTGAATCAGCAGAGCATTGGCAACATAAAAATACAGATTTAGTGATGTGAGTAGTCTCCCTGATATTAATGCATACTGGGATGCTAGGTGGGAGGGCTTTCCCTCCAGCGTGAGTAGCAAAACTGAATACCAACACTGTCAGCCACTATGTCAGCATTGCTAGCCTTTAATTATTATTTGTTAGGTCTTCAGAGTATATTTAATAGAAAAACAGGATAAAATTCTATTGCAGGAACTCTGGTTTCCTCTTCTTTAGACTGCTACGTAATCATGGAATCATAGAATGGTTTGAGCTGGATGGGGACCTTGAAGATCATCTGGTTCCAGCCCCCTGCCATGGGCAGGAACACCTTCCACTAGAACAGGTTGCTCAAAGCCCCATCCAGCCTGGCCTTGGACACTTCCAGGGATGGGGCATGACAATGCTCATCTGCCTCATGGCTCGGTTTAGTGACTTCAAGATGACCCCCGGCTCTGAAACACTCAAGCAATATTTCTGTCTTTTGAAAGTTTAACTACCACAATGCATGAAAAATGCTAATGAATCATTCATGAGAGACTATAAATCAAATAACTTATCTGAGCAAGTAGCAAAAAAACCTCAGCACTATTACAATTCTAATCTTCAGAGATAAAAGATGAATTTAGCTCAGTGACAATCAGTCCCTTATTGAGAGTTTAACGGAGTTTACTGTATTATTTTTTTTTCTTTTTCTATATCTATATCTGCACATATTGGTGATATTTGAATTCTTTTTCAGTAGTCAATACTAGTGTTAAGAAGTCAAGCCAACTTTCAGAGAAGTGAGCTTGAAACATGAATAGCAAATAAATTACTTATTTATTTACTTATTTTAATTTAATAATTACTTAATTTAATAATTACTTATTTATTAGTGCCATAAAGAACTGACACACATCTCTTGCAATGAACTGCATCATTACAGTTATTGCTCCAAAAACCTCAGACAACAACTCCTCTCCAAACAAAGAGTGATGCTGTATTTTCTAACAGGAAATTTCTAGAACATCCTTACAAAAGCCTTTGGAGCAGCAGATAGGGTGGTGGAAGAAAGGCAGGCATTCATTTTAGTCAATATTGTACTGTGACTTTAATAACATGGAACATCTTCATTTTCTTCAACTCTGCTGAAACAAAAGGCCCAGAAAGCTTTCTCTTGTGTTTCTCACTCTCCAGTTAGTGCTATCAAACAGCACACTCTTGCAAGACAAAGGATTCAATTATTTATAAACAACACAACTGAAAGAGATGTCTAAGACAGATTTTTAACTCTTTAGCTGTGTCTTCATCTTTGCAGACACTCAAAACCCATCTTGGCTTGAAGTTTGGTCTAGAATTTCTTGAACACAGAAGATGTGGCTTTCTGCAATAATCCCACAAAAAATAAAGTATAAGCCACTGAAAAGAGACAATGTGGAGAATATGAATTTGAATGTTTCTCTTCCAAGGATGCATACAGTATTCTTTACAAGTCTACACCAAAATACTTCCTTCACTTCCCCGGCACCTTCCTGTGACTTGAAATAATTTACAAAAGCTATTAAAGAAAGAAAAAAGAACTAAACATTTGCCACAAGGTGACCAAATAACAGCATATTTCAATTTCAGAAACTTAAACAAATTAAAATCATAATAATAAAAAAAACAAGTACACTGACATAGCATTATTCTTATTTACATTACCCTAATCACATGCCCTAATCTTTCCAATGCAATGATTTCTGTTTTACTTATTGTACATATTCCCATATAAATCTTATTCTTGCAAGAACCCTCCCCTCTCCCTTTTTTTTTTTTGCATCAGTTTGCATTGCATTTGTTTACATATAAATCATATGAATTCAGCCAACTTTCACTTATGGGTCAGATGTTATTGGTCTCTGTTTTATATTCATCTTATTCTAGCAAAGAGCTTTCACTTCTCTTGTCAGCTTCTGTGGAATGTTTTTGTATTGATTTTTTCAATGTAACAGCTTTCCACTTCCATATCACTTTCATAGGTATCATGTTCATTTTTATATTGAAGTCATCATTTTGATACTCCACTGCCTTTTTCCACATTGTAGCCTTTCTACTGCTGAAAGCACTTTAAGCGCTTGGTTTTGACATTGCTGTTAACCGCTCAGGAGGACAATCCAAAACCCAGCTATGACTTTGTTCAGTGTCTCTTACAGTGCTAAATTCAGAGCACTCTTAGATGATACCTTTCTATCTTTACACCAAACACTGTCCCCTCTTCCAGTTATCCTACTGATTTCAATGGGAAGAAAAATAAACTAAAATTTCATAGTAGTGTAACCTTGTCACACAGAGAGAGAGAAAGCTGCACATCTGTTTTATGGTACAAGTAGGACAATTGACTTTTTTTACTTATTTATGAATCCTTTACAGAAGCAAAACTTTCCACAATAGTCAGGAAATATTTCTCAAAAAATAACTTAAGAATTGATGCTTCTTCCCTAAGACTTCATCTCCACACTACTTCACTTCGATTTACCCTCAGTGAAATACATTCTTCTTGTGGCCTGAAAATGCTGATTACTATGGTTTCCAGATCTGAGACTCAAAGTACTGTATCTGCCCCAAAAATTTCTCAATTCCACTTCAGACTGAAACAATTTAAAAATTGTAGCAGCGCACAGCACATCTGCAAGCAGCACTGTGGATGTAAGAAGGACGGAGCAGGTGCCATCCTCTCTGGGCTCTGACCTACGTGGCAACAGCTTTGAAGGATAGTAAAAATATCAGCCTGGATAGATATCATTTTAGTGAAACTTAATTTTTAGCCATATAATACTGGTAAACAACAAAAAATAACAACTGACAGTTAGAGGTTGCTACAGTGGAGAAGCTCTAACCTAAGGCTTAACTCCTTTTTTCACTGTTTTCTCAATAAAGTAAATACATCACCAAACTGTCTGCAAGTTAATATTGAAAGACCACATTGGGGTTTCATAACAACCATAACACAGCGTCCAATATTTTAAAACAAGTCAAATACAAAATTTTAGGTATGTATTTACTGAGAGATAAACAAATTATTTTTTAATTTAAAAAAACACAACAAAACACATTTTGTAACATCAACAAATTTGATCTCAAATCAGTTAACTCTCCCAGTATGACTCTTAGTAGCACACAGCACCTTGAGATCACCCCACTGATCTCCTGAGTAATAGTCACAATAGTGGATCAGAAAAATAAAAGTAGTAGCAGTGAACTAAAAGAAAGAATTTTATAAAATTGGAAGACTAAAGGAACAAGCAGGCAACTCTTCCAGGTCACATGAAATCTCAGAACAGCAGAGCATCAGGGAGCAATTAATTTTCTAGCATTTCAGCATCTTGCTGGTAGTCAAAAATGCCTTTCTTCAGCCAGAAGTTATCTATACAAATAGAGTCAATCCCACAATCAATCTTAGCAATTAATGTAATCAATATTTCCCCCAGCAAATATATTCAAAAAACTGTAGAAAATAATTAGTCACAATGAAAAAAATTCAATAATGGCTCACTGGGCTATATTAACAACATATTTACTGGGGGGGGCGGGGGGATAAAAGAAAAAAAGAGACACAGAGAGAGCTACTCTGATTTAAGAGTTAAGTAGTTCTATCATCACGATTGGTGACATATATTCAAAATTTACAAATAATTTTATTTCATACTTATACACTATGAAATGACATACTAAAGCAAATTTTCTTCATTTCACATCAAAGTTAACCTCACTGTAAAGGTGCTGGGTCACTTGGTCCCAATCCACCAAAGCACCCACCCATTTGTACTTTTCCAGCTACATGCTGCTCCTTAAATCGATATTATACAGTAACATAAGGCTTAGGCACAGGAATATAGGTTCTAAATCCTGTATCTGCACAGACAAATCAAGAGCAGAACCTTTCCCAAGAAACATATCAATGCAGCTACTTCAACCTCTATTCTTTCAGAATATAATCAGAAATTTATCAAAATGAGAAAAATGAATCAAAGATAAACAAAAAAGAAAAGAAAAAAAGGGACTTGGCCTAATGGGATCTATAGAAGATGCTTTTCTATTTTATTTCTTCTTCTAAAAAAGGTGTTAAATAGACCAGTGTACAATTTTTCAGCTGCTTTTACTCCTAATGGAGCACTGTTATCATGTTTGAAGGTACATTTCACTGATTGGACGTATTAGTAAGCACTCTGTATGGTTCAAATGATCCATTTATAGTGGAACCTGAAAACGTTCATTTCCATGCTGAAGCTAGAACTAGAAGGCTATCTGACCCAATTTTCTGCTTACTCACAGTGAACAAAGTATGCTATTTATTACAATGTGGCTGTCATTACTGTTACATATGCATTAAAGCACAAAAGGTAGTTTCTGTTCTTCCACAAATTTAAATTGCTGGTGCTTCTAAGCCACTGCATTTCCAGTTACTGTAAGTGGAGTTTTCTTCCTAAACAATCTGTGCACATTTCTGTCGAGAAAATAAAACAAGGAATCCCCTCTTGTAACAGCTGTCTACATTCACAGAATTTCAATTACTGAAAATTCAAACCCAAATGGTTTTCTTCTGAATTTGTTTCTGATTGAAGCTACCCGCACATGTAGGTATATGTAACCTATATGCATATATAGGTGTATATATATAGGAATATATAGACGTATAATGTGTGCAGAAGGTTGAACTCCTGGCTGAGAAAACCAGTCTTTAGATTGGAAAATTACAATGAGAACAGCAATTAACGTCAGGCTGGAATCAAAGGTGTGATGGAAGGAAGGAAGAACAAGACTGAACATAAAGCTGCTTGTACTGCAGCAGCTAAATCAAAGAACCGAGTGATGCATTGGCAATCAGTAGAAGAAATGAATTGCAAAAACAAGCAGAGAAAGGCCAGCAAGTGAAAAAGCAACAGTATAAATCTGACGCCTTCAAAGATACAAAGAAAAAACAAGCAGCAGCAAATGAAGGAAACTGGAGAAAAACGGGCAGCTAATTCAAAAGGGATGGATGATACTGTAATTCCTCTGAGACTGCCTAAGACAGTACTTCTTTCAGTATTTGAGAGAGTTGTCAGGATGATATATGTACGTATTTAGTTGAAAGAATGGGAAAGAGAATTCTGGAAAATCACACTAACATCACTAAAAGTCACTAAAAAGTAGTAAGGAAAATAGGCATATTATAAGGTCTACAAATCATGCAGGCATCCTGTCTCCTGAGAACTGAAATACATAAAATTGGAGAAGACCCCAACATCAGCAAGACAGAGGTTACTGAAAGTTTTTCATGCTGGAATAAATAACTAAGCTTAAACCTCCTTCACATTTATCTGAAGCAAGTGTCACAGGTGACAAAAGATGATTAGAGAAATGTAGGCTCAGGTAATCCTCAGAAAAGAATCTTGCCCACAAAGGAAAAAAACAACGGCTCAGAAAACAGGGTCATCACAATTTGGTGATGTCCAACCACAATAAGCACAAAAACCGTGTGGGTGAGTAAAGCTCTCAAGAGTTTCCAAAAAATCAGTGAGGGAAGTAGGGTCAAAGTTCATACAATTTTTCAGCTAAAAGGGAAGAGATGTGAGACACTTGCGCACCACACTTCATGCAAAAACACAGAGAAGGAATTCTATAAATGAAGCCATTTTAAAAAGAAATGTCTCAGAGTATCAGACAGAACAGCATTACAGTCAACACATCTGCTGTGTCATATCCATAGGAATTTTGCTTTGGCTACAGGTAAGAAAATACAAAAGTGTGTGTCGTAATTACAGAATTTTGAACAAATCCTTGAAGAAGTAGAGCTCTCAATAGAGGATAACTAATTGAATATGGAGAACATGAAACATAACTAATCTTCTTAAAAGTTTTTTTAAATAAATGGGTGATATTTTCCATTTCACATTTTGACTTAGCAAATGTACTGCTAGTGTGGGAATAAAATGCTCTTAATCTCTCCTCCATTTTTTCTTGTGAAAGACTTTAATGGTGGCATTGATCTTCTGCTTAGTTCTTAAGTTTACTAGAAGTGGAAGGCAACTGGAATATAGTTTGTGGCCTGTATCTCACAGTGTCAAAAGACTAGATGATTTTTAGGATGCGGACCTTTGAACTGGACAACTTCTCCCCTTGGTGACATCAGCATGGGTGACACAGAGCTATGGCTCTGGGAAACTGGCCTTGATTGTGCATTCTGTCCCTTCCAGCAAAGCATACTAATTATTTCTACATATAAAAATCATTTTTTAATAGAAGATTTAAGCATTTGGTTTTTGAAACAAGAAATCTAAGTTGCCACCTCACAACTATAATAAAGTATCACATGTTAAGTATCAAAATCCCTTAAGCCTCAGAAATTATTGTGATTGGTTCTACCTTCCTGTAAAAAATATTAAAATAAAATTGATTTATTCTCCATTAACAATTTGTACCTTCATTCTGTAGCACTAAAGAATTATGCTGAACGACCAAGTGATCAATAATTACTGACCTAGTAGCAATGAAAATAGTAGATTGACTGTGATGTAGAAATACTAGGAAAAAAATTATCAGCATGAAGTGTTCAATGTGCAAAGCTATTTAAACAATATCTTCATATGAGGACACTCTACAATGTAGGTAAGTGTTTTATGAACCATCCCAGCAACAATTATTTTAAGTAGGCAGTGAAATATATTGCCTTCAGGAAAATTCAAACAGTTTTTCTCATTTTTAAATTGTAGGAAAACGCATCTTATCCAAGTAGAATACACAAAACAGTAAATATGCTCTTGTTAAAGAAATTTTGTAATACCAAATGCTACTCTTTATGCAGTGTGGTGTTTGGTACAGCGATACTGTGCCTGATCAAAATTATATCCCAGAGAAAGAACTAGGTTTCCAATAATCCAGCTAATGAAAGATGATTCCCCTCTGCTTACTGAGAAAGAGAATATATTCTACCTCCTAAAGAGAACGACAGTTGTCCTTTAATGGCCATTCTAAAGCACTGCTGGTTTTCTGGTTGTTTTTAAATAAAAACAAAACCCAACCAACCAACCAACAAAAAACCCAAACCAAAAATAAACAAAAAATCAAGGGAGATAAAAAAAAAAAAAATTGGAGTTTGAAATTATGAAGTGCCCTACTGGGTACTAAAGCATAGAAAGCAGAAAAAACAAAGCCATCGATATGTTAAGTATATATGCAGCTTTATATGATACTGAATAATACACTGCCTAAGAAATGCACACTGCTAAATTGCCTCTCTGTGGATAAATTGATGCTTCAACACAATGCTTAGTTAGCATCTTGGTAAAGACAAGCTATCAGAAAGTAACTCTCAATATATACCTAACTAAATACCCTGCATCTATTTTTCCCTACGGTGAATGCAGTGGTGCTTAGTGCTCCCTGCAAAGGTAGATTACTTTATTTTTATAGTGGAGAGCATGTGTTCAGACAGCTCCATTCAATAGATGGATTACTTTATTTCTATAGTGCAAAGTATCCATTCAGACAACTCCATTCAATAGATGGATTTGATATTCTGACCAGAGCTTGCCTTCTTTCAAATGTGTTTCAAAGGTGTTACCCTTATTTGCAAGCCCTCTTAGGGCTCCCTAAAGGGAGATCAAACAGTGCAGTTGCTTGGCATAAGGAAGACAATATTTGGGTGTGATCATTGTGCCAAAGGCTATTAAGTCAGGGTAAAAATAAAAGCTGGCAAATGCATTACAACTAAAGTTTTCATTTCTACTAGTAGCTCTATTTCCTACAGCAACTATTTTTTTTTGTTTTTCCTTTTCAGAAACACATAAATACAGATTCTCAACTACTGTAAATGAAGATGCAGAAATAGAAGACACAACACTGAGTAGAAGTGAAAGAATACTGCATAACAACCAAGAGAATGGTTAATCTTTATCATTAAATTGTGAAAGAAAGGGATTGTGAATTTACAGGAAGGATTTCTGACACTAGTATCATAGTGCTACATGAATACAGGAAGAAACAGGAGGAAGTAGTGACTTATATATCAAGAGACCTATAGTGCATGCTGTTAGAATAAACAGTGAAAGAGGAAAACCAGAAAGATTAAGGGAAAATCTATTAATTCTAAATATGTATTTATTTGATGTTTGGGGAGTTGGGAGGAAGAAGGCAACTCAAATAATCCATCAGGCTGTTAGCAAAACATTCAAAGTTACGTGCATAGAACAACCATCAGTTAAGGTGAAGTGTGAAGATAGATTCAATAAATGCAGACTGGATAATGACTAATCCGTAAACTACACTGGTAAAGTGAATATGGGTTTAAGAAGACATTACAACCGAAGCTTGTAAACCATCAGTTTTAAGCACCATTTCAGTATTTTTAAAGTTTATATTAATGACATAAAATCTAAAAAGCCCTATCAATGAAGAGTCATGGTCTGAAAGACCTGTGGAGAGAATAACGTCAAAGACACGAGTAGTAGAAATGGGATTATATCTAACTGAATATTCTCTTAGAAGGTGCCCCTTCTGACAGTTCAAAAAATCAGAAGCTGAACGGGCCAGAAGTACTTCAGTATTAATGTCATTGCACAACTACTGATATTGAAAGATGATGCTTGTACCACAAGTAGAGCTGGTGAGTACATCTACAGGAATCATACAAAAAACTCCAAACAAACAAGCAAAGAGAGAGGAGAAAGGAGTTCAACATACATCGCATCAGCAGTAGGCAATCATACAAGGGGTATGGAAGCAGGCAGAATCTGACCCCATTAGCTGAGATGCAGCACTGGGCAATGGTAGCTCACTGCAGCTTGTCCTGCACAGGATCATAGCACTGATCCAGCCTGATGAACTGGAAATGCAACAGCCAAACAGCTCATCTTGACCAAAGCACCTGCATTGAACAAATAGGCAAACACCCCAAACATCCTGAAACCCATTCCAAAACTCTGAACTTCAGAATATGTAAAAATAATGTTTCTACAACTAAACCCAGCCACACTGAGGGGTTTGGGGAAGTAAAAAAGGATCTCTCGGGGTTCTTGGTTTTGGTTTGCTTGTTTTTTTGTTTTTTGTTTCTGGGATTAACAAAATTGTAAAATGGTATTCTGAATTTTGATATTTTTTTTTTAAATTTTCATTTAATTTTAAAAACGTTTGTTGCAACAATATGTAAGACATAATAACTCACAAGTTTTTTAGAACTCTTCCCCATTGTGGCACAGATTTCTCCTTATATTTATCCCTATTTGTATCATGAACAGGTTTTGGATTTTGTCTGTTGTTGTAGGACTCTTGATATAATCACTCAAAGCATCAGTTTCAGAGGCCTGAAAATGAAATAATTGAGGTCAATCAACCTCTCAATGACATCTACATTCACATTCAGTTCCTAGCAATGGATCTGTGATACAACTTGTTCTGATCAAAATTAAGAATTTTTTTTAATATGCTGAAATGGCATAACTTAAAAGTAACCTCTTTCTTCCTTTTGAGAAACTAAACATCCCTATTCCTAAGGAGCACACACTATAAATTGGTTCTTTCAGAACATGATACTAAGTCCAGTAATCAATAATATCCTGCAAGTGAATTAATGGGCACTGTGTAATCATCAGGGATGAAACAGCCTCTGAAACTGGAAAATTGAACTCTCACTCAAATATACAAACATGGAGATTTTTATATGTGGTGTTTCTGTCTACCCCCAATATACAGGAAGTGTTCCTTTGAGGGATTTAGGGACATACTAGCAGAAACCTGAATCTTCTCTTCATTACGTACAATATTCCTTAACTGATATATAAAGGCATGCATAGAGTATTACCATATGAGGATAAGGTACAGGCAAAGTGATATATCTTAAAGGACTGCTGCATCATGTCAGATTTAAAGCTGCCCTGGATCAGGGTGTAACTTTTTCTAAAATATGAATATTGCTAGAGGGAGCTTCTAACTCTATGCTGCCTTAGAAAGATTGTTCAAGTTTTGTTTCAATATTTAATGAGTTCTCTATGATATTTCAAAAGAATGACTAGAAAGAGACCATTACAGAAGTACTCTTTTATGGGTGACATGAAAGGGATATGGATAGTTAAATTAACAGTTAATCAGGGCTTCTGAGAGAACTCAACTAATGCATTTATCATTAACTTTACAAACATGTTCTTGCAAATCAAGGAGGTTTTTTTCTTTTCTCTTTTAAAATAGGATTTTAGTTCATTCATCAAAGCAAAAGGTTCATGATACTTTTCAAGAACCCTTATACTGTGAAAGGAGAAACTAGTACTTGATTCTTTTCTTTTTCTGAGAGCAATCTTCCTATTATTGTCTATTTATTATTATGTAATTTTAAAAAATATTTTCTGGCAGCTAAATTTAAAAAAAAAAATCTATCTTCCTGGATACAGTCTAGGACTGCATTTGGAGGTACTGTAAAGTGACAGCATAGAAGTAGCTAATGCAGGAATGAATCATCTTTTAACGGATTTTATATATTAGCTAAAACCAGATTCTGGCTTTTCTCCTGTCCTTCTTGGGGAGAGGTATCAGAGATCAAAAGAGGTTTCGTCAGACCAAGTCTCATAAAGAAAACCACACTAGGAGAGACGTCCTTCAAAACCTGCCACATGATGAAAACAGACTTCTGATACTTCAAATCCCATTACTAATTTACAAAGAGGAGACAAATCCATATTCTTGAAGTGCACTTCAGGAATGCTTTCTGATGCATTGCTAAGGGTCTGGGAGATTAACTGCATGCTTTTTATTTTGAAGGATGCAATTTCTCCACACATTTTTGTGGGTGCATAAAATTTCTGATAGTGTTAGCCACAAACACGCCTTTAAAAACCGAAAAGGCATGCTTTGTTTCCAACTAAAGAACTCAGTAGGATTAAAAAACCCAAGATCTTATATCTGTCTTATTCTTTTAAATGCTACACAAAAATATAAAATAACTAACATATCAAAATGTACACAACTGCACTTTCTCTAAACCTGAATAAATTTATGAAAACTAGCTATTTAAAAAGAGCACCAAGATATTTGACTTGTGTACTGTATAGAATTTTAATTCTCTGATTATCATTAATTTATGTAGTTCTACAGAAGTTCATGGTGTTTCAGCAAAATGCATTATGAAAATGTATTCAAGGAATGGTATCAGGGAATGATTAGAATAGAAAATTCTAAAAGTTAAATATTTCTAAGCTGACTAGCTTAGTCATAAAAGTCCAAAATCCAGCATAGAAGGTAAATGCTCCAAAAGTCTTTGTTCAGAAAATATTTTCTCTACAGAAGATATATGAATAAGTATTTGGAGAATCTCTCATAAAGCATTTTGCACCATAGAAAGTCTCTCTGCCATTGCTATCAAGAGTAGGTGAATCTTTAGTCTTTCAGAGCTTTGTGTTAAGTCACCCCAAAGGGATCATGTATTTACTTTAAGTAGATAAAAAAAGGTATTTCCCATTTTTTAAGACTAGATAAATCAAAAAGTTAATGAAAACATGTTATCTCCCACATCAAGAATCAACATTGGTTTAGGAATTAGGCAAACAAACAAAAAAACCACCCACAACTCATCTGCCCAATTCCCCCTTCCTCCTCCTCCATTTTCTTATTTTATGTAAGAATTCTGCTCTAACTTTGAGCTGAATCTGACAAAGACTGATTACCAGCACACAGAAGTTAATGTTTGTAAGATGTAAAATGTGCCTTTATTGTCTCTGATTTATTTTCTCTCTGCTTCCAAAATGTGTAAATAAGCTCTCAGAGACTGAACTAAAGAAGTTACTTGCTGGATTATGTGCAACAAATATATATTATATTATATTAATTAAATTAATTATATTATATTATTAAATGCAGACAATATATGGTGGATTATTTTTCATATATTCCTTAGAATTTCAGATCCATTCATTATATATTTATGTATATTTATGCACTGTGTATTTTACTACACTTCAATACTGTTGTTTCAAACAATCCAAGAAACCCCAGGAAGTCACCAGTCTCTGAGAAATAGTCTCATTTTGACATTGCTCTCCCAGTTTCTCAGCTTCTACAGATAAGATGACTCCACAGGGAAAGAACAGTCGAAAACACCTTAAAATAAACATCATAACAAGAAGAAAAACAATTTTATTATATCCAAAATGAAGGAACAAAGTTTTGCTAAATGTGAAACAAAACTCTTGATAAAGCAAGCAATAATAACAAGAGACGAGATACTGGAAAATCATAAGGAAACAGATCTGTTTTCTTACCATTTTGAGAGTGTACATGTTCCCTGCATATCAAAGAAAAGGAGATGGGGGGAGGGAGGGGGGAAGAAAGAAAGACACTCTTCTACAGTAATAACTGTGATTTTATATTCCCTGCAAGTGTGGTCCATATTTTGGATAAAAAGCCTGTTATTGGAGTCAAACAGCTTTTAGCTGCTGGAGCGTGTAACTCATTCTGAACACACCAGGTTGCTTCAAAGAGGGGGAAATGCTAACTTCTATATCAGTAATTTGCAGTAATAGAAAGCTGTTACTAAATCAATGTCTCATCTGGAAAATAAACGTTTCCATTTCACCTTTCACTTAAGCTAGTGGCAAGAGGCTATTATCCTGTGACTTTCCATTAGACCAGCACAATCTCAGACACCAATGTACAGCAAACACTGTCTAAGAGACTAGACACTATTTGCTAAGCTTGTTCTCAAAAAAACCTCAATAAAACAAAACAAAAATGAAACAAACAAACAAACAAACAAATCCCCAAACCAACAACCAAAAAACAGTGCATAGAGGTTTTTTTGCTGGTGACCAAGATTTTTACTAGAGTCAGTCTTGCAACCTGTCAGCCTGGCAACCCCCAGGTAACTCAATATTCAATTTGTTCGAGACAATCTGGATGCCTTCTGCATTACCAAAATTCTTAACCAAGTAATTAATTCCTGCATTACAAATATTTAATCTAAGAAAAGATGCTACCTAATGTCAGATAACTTTTTTATTTCATGGCAGGCAACAAACAAACAAATCACAACCACAAGGTAAGGGACAACCATTATTATTTTAAAGATAAACAAAAGATGGGCAGTGACTCCTCAACATCACACAGCTTGTTGAGGGCAGACATAATTGAGATTCACATTTCTCAAGGACTACTAGAAACAGTTAAGACTAAAAAAAAATCAGAAAAACAGCTCAATAAGCTGTGAAAAACTCTCCCACTTCTGAAATCAACCATTCATTTTTCCATTTTTTCCTTTTTTCAAAACCATTTTTCAGAACACAGAGAACAAGCTGAATTGAGCACAAGTACATATAGAGAGTGGATAAGGGGAAGAAAATACATTATAGAGGATGAAATTATAAATATGCCACAAATAGGCTCTCTCACATACAACTTAATCAAATGCCTTGTCTTTAAGTTAAGAATTACAATAATTTTTTTGGAAGTTATTGTTTAAAGAACAAAAGCGTGACATATCCCAACAAAAGCCAATTTTGCTGGGATATGTCAGAACTCCAGTTCTGACATATCCAGTTCAGAACTCCAATTCATCAAACTTGACAATACTGTAAAAACAAAGTGATATACACCACATCTTTTTCACTGGCAAACACATTTGCTCAAGAATATGGGCAAACTCTCATTCTCAAACATCATACCATTTTCTCTGCATGTGAGCAAAAAATATTTTTCATTTCAGATACAAACCCTATGATTAAGATCAAATCAACAACCATCTACATTTGTTGACCTAACAATATAAGTTGCAACTCTCCAGACTATATGTCAAAACATAGTTTTCACATTGCATTAAGATTTGCAAAGCAGAAAGATTTTCCTGGTTAAGTCATATACATTTCTCACGCTGGTGACAACTGCAGGAAATCAAATTTAAGATCAATAAAGAATTAATTAAGCAAGGACACTATCTCTGGGCTGATTTTTTCTAGATATAGAGCAGGCATGAAATCTCATTTATTCACTGTCCATGCTATTATATTCAAGCTAGAACCAATTGAATCACCAGGACAAAACTCCTTCTCACATATTAGCTGAGAACAGGAAATCACTTGATTTCCCTATTATTTTACTATCACAAGGCATCCAAAACTTAACACCATGCAAAATTTTAACACTCATTTACGATGTTTAATTTTATTTTTCCTGTAATTTTAACTAATAATGTGACTGTCTTAAGGTTCTCATAACATTCATATTCCTATATATTCATAGGTAAAGTAGTTAACATATATAAATAGTATAAAAATATCAGCATCTTTTTTTTATTATTTAGATGCTTCAGGTGTAATACTAGTCCAAATAAAATCAGTACACTGATTCCAAAAAGCTAAAGGGAATTTGAGGTAATTAGTAATCTCACTGTATCTACATCTTTAGGTTTCCTTAAAAAAATCAGATTTAGTGTTATATCCAGGTTCAGAACATGTTAAGATCAACTGTTATCTTGGCCTGCAATTACTGATGAACAAAATCCTGTCAAAATGCAAACTCAGATCAAGTCAGACACTATCTAAGAAGGTGAAGCAACATGTCACTTGACTAGCTAGCTGAAAAATCAGTAAAGATACGCTAGATATCTTGCAAGATATGCAACAATCTGAGAGATTTAGTGAGTCTTTGCAAAATAGGAACAAAACCAATGGTATTTGATATTCAGGATGTTGTCCAAGGAGTTGAGCACTGCTATTTGGATTCGACTAAATGACACCGAAGCAATGTACGAAGTATGTATTTGGTACGTCCAGGCTGACTGCGCTGAAATTTCAGTCAGATTAATAGTAAAATGCTGATTCCTGAGATTTTTATTTCAAATAAAACAAAATAACAGCCCAAACAACTAAGCCTCCTTTCAACCCGGAAGAAAAATTACTAGGATACACTGAATAAAACATCTCCTGGCACCACCCTCCCAGCTCAGTAGCCGTTCTGCTACACTCTTCTTACGTCATTTATTTTCTCTTGTCCCAAGAAGTCGTTTTAACTGCAAACAAGGGTCATATAATCCTATTTGGTCATTTTGAACAAGGAATGTTAGTAAGTAAGTAAGTACTGCTCTTCCATAAAGAACCATGGGAATATAAACAGTATCTTAGAATCATACAATCATAGAATGGTTTGGGTTAGAAGGCATTACAGACTATTTAGTTCCAACCCCCATNCTCTTCCATAAAGAACCATGGGAATATAAACAGTATCTTAGAATCATACAATCATAGAATGGTTTGGGTTAGAAGGCACATTACAGACTATTTAGTTCCAACCCCCATGCCATGGGCAGGGACACCTTATCTGAAAACATCTGTAACAGGCAGTGTTGCTACCAAAATCTCCTTCCATCCTGCTGTGCATATGCCAAACAGAACATACCTACTGGCATTACCATCTCCTTGGACCTCCAAAGCTAACCAGCAAACTCCAGGCTCCTCTGGAAACAAGTTCACGTGGTAAACTATGAGCGCTTGAATTGAAAGGCTCTAAAGATGTAATTGCCTTTTGGGATTCCCAATCTCTTTCTTCTTTGTTTTCACCAAGTCCTATGTGACTTTTTTTTTGCTTTTTAATTCATTTTGAACCATGTTGTCAGCTTGTTTTGGAAGATTTTGTAATATAAGATTTCATTATCGTCTGTCCTTCAGCTCTGAACAGTCTGTCACTTGCCATGCCCATCATGCTGAGCTACCGACATCTGCTTTTGATTTTCAGCTGCCAGCTGAGAAGGCCAAGGTCTAGATTTGTTTTTTCCCCTCTTTCCTACTCTTTTCCTAGTCAGCAACTATTTATTGGTTTTCAATAACATACAGTAAGGTGCTCACTTAAATGGGCCTGAGTGACTTCAAATACTACTGAAAATAAATGGATACCAAGAACATAGAGCCTTTCACAGAAACAGACCATAAGGTTAAAAAATGTAAATAGCTTACCACGAAATATTTCTACAGACTGAACAGTTATACAGATAATTGTTTTAAAAAGTGGTGTGTCTAACTGCAAGACCAAAAATAATTTAAATACAAAACTTGTTACCTGAAAGTTGGCTTGCAATGAGATGTCTGACCTTGTTAGAAGTAACTAATCTTATCATGCTGATTAATGAAAAAGTCCTGGTCTAATTTTACAACAGATGCTTAGGCTAAATGTTTTTGTTGAAAATTTGAATATTTACTTGAAGGAGGTCTGACAGGCTCCAATGGCAAGTGTAGGTAATAGTCTCAATAAAATGTCCTGCATGAACTTGGAAGTCCTGCTAAGAAATAAGTCCTTCAACCACAAATGGACTTTACAACATAAATTGCTTATTCAATTCATTCAATTAACCCAGAATTCAGTACAAATCCATGCAAACAAATCCACTGCGTAATGTTCAGGGTTTTGTCCCAATACATTTTTTCCATTGAAAATTATCCTAACAAGATAAAAATGCATAATCTTTGTGTAGAAAAAGGCAGAAATTAATGTTGTTTTTAAATTTTTGATATCTATTTTCAAATATCTGTATTATGCAAAATAATCAACTACTAAAGAAATATGAAAGAGACAGCATGAAGGAAGAGGGCATTCAAGGGGGAAAGGACACACTGAAGATGACAGGATGCCAAGGCTGCAAGATGTCTATTATTTTAAGCAGAAGTATGGCAAAAGTTCTTTAACAGGCATATGAAAAACTGCTAAAGATGCAATTTGAGAAAATAGGAAAATCCAGTATGCAATAAAGTGAGTCTGTAGTAACAAATAAATAGTAGTCACATCCTTAAATGATATTCTGTATGTTGTTACAAACTTTCAAGACTGAAAATTTTGGACATATCCACAAAAAGCCATTCTCTAAGTATATTCAAATCCACATATGACTACACTATATTTTTTCTAGCCTTTCCTTTTTGTTTTCTGTCTCCCTTACTTTAAAACTGAATATACCATTTGTGAAGGTGACACTATTTTCAAAATAGTAATAACTACACTGCTGGACAATATGATAATGCACATGCTAAAATTATAGTATAGAAGATATATTTCAATCCAGTAATTTAGTCATGATTTTACAAGCAGTTTCATGGTAATCAACCACAATAAATTTATCAATATGGATATTTCCAATAGTGTCCAGATGTATTACCTTTCTTTTTAATATATCATCTATCATGACTGGTATTTTGCAGAATAAAATACTTTGAATCTTAACTTTTATGTCCTGTCCACCTAAAGTTTAACAACTTCATTTCACTTTCTTCTCAAAGAATCAAATCAATGAAGTATTTTTAGAGTGTAGATTTATAAGGATTCATCATGTAAGTCTTTTAAAGTGCAGTAACACAGGGATATAATTTTTAACCAGTAGAAGTTAAAAAAAATCGTTAAGTCAGAGCTAGGCTGCCATAAACACAGCAAAATTCACAGATGTGTTATTACAGACATTAATACAAGACATTCTGAAATATGAGGACCAATTATTAAATAATTAGTTTTACAAAAAACAAATTTCTTTTGCAATATTGCAAAATTGAAAACTAGATTTCTTTCCAGGGGGAAATCTTTAAGAACTCTGTTGATAATAAGCATATTAGACCTCTTAGATATTAAAACCAAGGCAAAACAACAAGATAGTTTTAAAAACTTAATGAGTAGAGGAACGATTCCATACAAAATATCTGACACTGCCCAAGTGAAAAAAAAATGACAGTCTGCAGATATTTTATTTCAATTCCTCATAATTTGTGTGGGTCGAGTAAAGAATAAACAAACTCTTGTTATTCTAATACATTATTTTTGTGTCAGAGAAGATATGCCTGTATGCATCAGGCACTTGTTCTTGGCAATATATGTTAGTTATTTTATGCAATTTATATTATATTACTGGCTTTAAATCACCTTGTCCTCATTTTTAAGTACTTGCACAAGTCTGTGCTCTGCACGCCCATTTTCAGCCGAGACAGCACTATCAGATGTCAAAGGGACACAGAGGTGGAGGCAGAAGTTGCCTGCCCAGTCACATTGGCTCTTAGATAGCTTTGCACAGGGTCACAGAGGGTGTCACCTGCCAGAGCTGGCAGCTTGTGTCAGACCAGAGACAGAAGGAAAAGGGGGTAGGCCATACTTTCCCTTCCCTTTTCCTCTCCTTCCTCCTTCCTTGCTCTAGATCTCAACACACTGAACTGAAAAGAACAACTGAGAGCAAAATAAGTGAAACTTGTTTGAGAAGAGGAGAAAAAAGAATTGAAAGATGCTTAAGACAATCAAGGAATATTCCAAACCTCTCACTCTTCCATTTAAAGTAGATTTTTAAGGTCCTTTAGACAGAACATCTTTAATTGTTTTCACACAAATTGTTATTTTCTAGTTAGATATAAATCACTTTGAGCATTTTAGCACTTTTTTTTCTAGTAGTCAAATCATCATATCTACTTGTTTAACAAACTGAAACACACAAAAATTTACTGGTGGGCATTAAAATTGTCTTATATTTTTAATACGTCAAATAATGAAGACCTACTGATATTCAGTGTTCTGCTCAGCAGTCTGTATTGTAAAAATACAAAGGCCACCATTAGCTATTTTTACCATAAAAACACTGCCAATCTTACTGCAGAGCCAACTTTTCCCTCTTGGTACAAGAGGGTTCAATAATAATTGCTATTCCAAGCTGTGCATAAGAGAGAAAATACAGCAAAGAAATGGAAAGACATCTGAGGAGCAGCAGCAATCATCTGTTCTCCAAAACAGATTTTGGCAGTATGTACAGCTTAAACATTTATTACTCAGTCAAGCAACCTAAAGGACACTGGAATCTCAGGACCTGCTATAAAGTCCAAGATAATTCTGGATGCACACCACATGGCTGGTCAAGAAATCTGCAGTGAGAGGCAGCTACACTGAATGCTAATGATAATCAGCATTCCATTATTAGAAAACTATTTCTCACACTTCTGTTTTTTAAAAAACTATGCAAAGTAATGTTATGCAGTTTGCGAAAAGAATGTAAATAGGAACACAAAGGTGTTTTGACATCTTTCTGTTTAAACTCCAGAGTTTTCAAAATCAAACGGAAGGAAAATCTCATTGAACGATATTCTATTTTGTTGAAGCCACATCACTAAGACCAGCTTAACCAGATATCCCTAATTTGGCTTCTGGTATGGCTTTTTACAGCTCACCATGATATTAAGAATTCTAAAGAAGTAGGAGGTCATACTCCTTTGAGTATTTAAGAAGGCTGTATCATGCCAGAGGTCCATGCAGATGAATTTCTGGTTATAAGAACAGAAAAAACATAATATAGACAATTTGGTAGTTAATGGTGCCCAACAGGGTCACTGTAAAAAAAAGCCCACTGCCATGGGTTAGGGCCATGCCTAACACCTGTGTTGTTTTATTGAAAACCCAAACTCAATATTTTTTACGTTTGCTTGCTTTTTAAAAAGAGCATGAACAATACCAACAGCAAATAGGAAATTAACCATTTCCTGGACTTAAATAGAAAAAAAAAATTCTTGATATATTTTATTCCATTTAAAAAGAAATAAGGGTAAATATACTAAAATGTGATTTGGTTTTGTGGAATGTGGTTTTTGTGGGGAATTATGTGTCAGTACAACACCCTAAAGTAGTTATGTTTTAGCAATATAGGAGTTCTTTTATAATTAAATATATCTTTAAATATTTATTCAATAAAGGTAAAGTAGGCTGGAAAAGAGATTTTTAAATAGATATCAATTAGAAGCTAAGTTTCTGTATCTGACACATACAAATCTAGTAGATCAGGAGACAGACCTATTCAGTGCATTTCTGTAATGAAGTACAGATGGTAACCATGACGTATGGGATACTCTGGAAGCATGATTAAAACTGAAACAGAGAAAACTAGGATGTCTGCATGGGTACAGATATGCAGTGTTAATATGCTTACCCATAAAAGAAAGTTGGCAGTGGAAATGAAAATATTGTTTCTGCCAAAATTAGATCTATAGCAAAATAAAATGATTTGGAAGTAAAAATAGCACCTGGTAAGAGAAGATCACCACAACAATATGAAGAAAATTTCTTTCCAAAGGATCATAAAGTAAACCCCATAACTTCTTTTCATCCCTGTAACAAATTACTGTATGGGATAAAAGGCTTCACTAAGATAAAATTCCCATCATGAATTGCTAGTGACTTGTGACTGTTTGCTTGAATTTAGTATTTAATTTCCCCAGGTTAAATTATTAGAATAGATGTAAAATGTTTAAAATATAGCTCTAAGCTGTAAAAGTACTTAAACTGATATCTGAGAAAATTCTTCAGCACAAAATAAATAGAAATGTAAAACTTAATATCTGTTCTTTCCAAGTTGAGACAAATAACAAAGCTTAGTACAATTCAAATACTAGCCCAAGTATTTTGGGTGTAATTTATTATCAGTTCCTCCCAATGTTTCTAGATACAAACTTATTTTTCAAAAAGATTAAAAAAATATTCCAGTAAACGAGCTGAGCGTCAAGTATCAAGAATCTCATGATGCTGTCTTTCAGTCAGCTCTCACACTAATACATACAAATAAATAAAATCAATCATATTGATTGTAAGTAGCTAACCCTTGATTTATTTCAAATAAATCTTTTTCAGTTCAGAGGTAGAATATTTCAGAAAATCCACTTTCAGCAGAAATTTGTGTTTAGACAACTGAATCTCTATGAAAGCCTAGGGTATTTAGGTTCTAAATTTACTTCTGAAAATAAAAATTTTGCTTTCTTATTTTGCAGAAACATCTGAAAAGTCTATTCAAACATGTTAAGGCAAGACAATGGAAGTCTAGAAGAGTACCTGGAATTATAACAGAAGCGTGTTTTATTTCAGGTTTGCCACTATTTATTTTCCCATTGAGAATCTTATGTCACTTTTAACAATTAGTTAGTCTTGGATAAACTGTCCAGGCCAAAATGGATTCTCAAATATTCAGCTTGAGAGTATGGTATTATATCATTTTTGTGATGCATCTTTATTAGGCAGATTGCTTTAAATCTGCATTGATAATTCCTTACTTCACCTGTATTTTCAAAATAGCATGTACCTAACCAATTTAGTCTTTCAAGGAGGAAAAAATTACCCTTGGCCACAAAAAAGTCTTTCCTTATTCTACCTTATTATCTTAAATTTTGATAACTTTAGACAGAAGTCATAGTCAACTTGATGTCAAGCGAATATGCTAGACCATCCATCCAATTAAACTAATGGTGCTAATCCCAGTACCAAAATATAAGTACCTCCTTGTGATGGAAGATACTGTTCAAGTTGTTTGGCATTCTTGGTTGTGACAGAAACAAGCTTTTTCATTAAGCTAGAAAACCTATTTCTTTTTGCTGCTTATTTAAATAAGAATTTAATTCAGGGAGCTTTAGCAAGCTACTTGGGGGGAAAAAAAGCCAACTGTAATTGTCAGAGCATAAAAAGCAATACTGACCCTAGAGTTCTCTACTTAAGCTTCTGCATCAGTATTTTCCTTCCAGGTTTAATATTGACCCAACCAGGCAGTACTTAGGGACTTAGCTGCAACTAACATTTGCTTTAGAGCTACCCCAAGCCATAGTCTTTGGTATTTAAAACAGGCTGACACTGAAATTCATTTAAAGGTCTACTTCACTCATTACATGTTTTCACAAATAACGCAGTATTTATAATAATAAATATTTTTCCTCATAATAATGGAGGATACAAAAAAAAAAAGTAAGAAGTTACAGTAATCTCACATGCCATCTGCATGAGACATACATAGTATCTATTTCCAAATTTAAAGGTGTGAACACATAAAATCAGAGACTTGAAACAACCGTTTTTCACTCTCCGATGTAGTAAACCTGCACTATTCATTTATCCCTTACAATAAACCAGGAGAAAAAGAGTTCTGAATAGTTTCAGTTTTTCAGCTATCACAAAAAATATACCAAGAGCACTAATCTTGAAATACGATGAACCAATTACTCTAAGTAATGAAAGTGTCTTGCCTGTCTGTAACTGCTATTTGAACTAAATACAAAAAAAGCATTCAAACTTTTTATTGTGTCTTTAGATATTTAAGGAATGTTGATGGAGAGTGCCAAAATATTTACACAACACTTTATCAATATCTGGATTCCTTAATAAAACTTATTTATTATCCACACATAAGATCTTCAATGAATAAATGATAACACACTTTTTCCTAGTTTATTTGAATTGGTTTTTTTGGGGGGTTTTTTTGGAGGAGGAATATTGCCACTGTCATGGTTTCATTTCCCATTATTTCTAAGGTTTTTATTCACAGAATCGTAGAATGGACTGGGTTGGAAGGGACCTTGAAGATTGTCCAGCTCCAACACCCCTGCCGTGTGCAGGAATACCTTTCACTACACTGCTGCTCCCAAAGAATATTTTTTTCTTTTCAAGCTCTTAGCCTGAGATACACAAGAGAAGCAGAAACTGTATAACATTTTAAAAATTAATCAAGGAAATAATATTCTGGTCAAGATAAAAATCACTGTAGCATCTAACTCAATTTTTTTGAATGATTTCTAGAAGTTTTTATTGCCCTCAAGTGATATACTGGAGTACTGTAATGTCAAAATACTTTATCAATAACTGATTATTGACATATATGATGCACAACTAGAAAGGCAAAATTTATGTCCACTGCCAAACTTGCTATCAAACAATATTTAATAAACACAAGAGTTTGAACAGCAGAAAAATTTTGACTGCCATGAAAGGGGAGTATGAAGAAACAGCATTTATATTTTATGATTACTAAGGTATATGAACCACCAATGACTTGTAACTCAATATTTATGCCTGGTTTAATGGCTTCAGAGCAGAGAAGCCCTTTTTTCTGGCTGGTTGCTGTCCAAATATATTCAAAGTTATGTTGTTATGTTCACAACACATTACATTCAACCTGACAATTTAATCAACTCTTCCATGCTAATCAAAGAGTGCCAAGTGGAAGCAGTATTTCCATTTCTGATTTAAAGGGAGTAAAGCAGGAATAACCACACAAAAAAAAGCAAACCTGGTTTGTGTGCTTTGCCTAACACCTCAAACCATAACACCAGTACAGACATACACCTAGAGGAATCACTGCAGCAGATGGAGAGAGTGGATCCCAGACAGAGAGGGCATGTAGTGGTATCCACTGGCAAGATTAACCTCGCTTTCCTTGTGACAGGGATTTCCTCTTACTTCTGGCCTGCACTTCCTATATTCTGCTTAGGGTAAGCAGGGTACAGTTTTAATGAGGATTTAGAAATAAGACTTCAACTATTACTAATAGGAGATGCATGACTAATTCCCAGTGCATGTGGTAGAAAGACGACCTGAGGGTCTGTTCTGTTTTCAGCTGCAGATTGATTTTATTTCAAAACCTAAATGGGCCTCTTGAAAAATACTGAATTAAAAGTCTGGTTTAGGTCTATTTTATTGGGATTGCCCTCTCTCTCCAATCCTCAGAAACAGGCAAGCAAATTAACTCCCTAGACTTTCTCCTGTCTCTGCACAGGTTTTGGCACCAGATCTAGGGAAAGGAAAAAATCAAAAAAACCAACCAACTTTCATAATATTTCTTTCTACAATCAAATAAGTCACAAAGTAATAGTCTGGATGTAGTAAATTGATATTTTCTAATGATGTATCATATATTTTTACAGTGAAATACAAAGCATTACTTCACAAGAAGCTCATCACTGTAATTCAAAGTAAATCACTATATGTGTAGGAAGAGAAAGGATATTAGTTTACAGAACACACTAGATTTTGAGTTTAAATAGGTTGTGCACCATAACAGAATTGCTAGATAAAACAGTTTCCTATTTTCAAAAATCTAAGTGGACAGAAATTCATTATTTGATTCAATTTTAAAAATCATAAATGATCATAACTAATAACTATAATAAAAATGAAACCTAAATAAGAAAGACTTTAATGGACAATATATTGGTTATCTTAAAGGACTTTTCCAACCTTAATGATTCTGTGATTCTATGGCTGAGAGTCAAATTCACAGTTTCATACAGAAAATAATTAATTAACATGAAAAAGTGTGATTCACAGGCCTACATGAAAATTCAGATCACATGTGGGTCTAACAGTAATTGTCCCTCTCCCCTAGGGACAACAACCTGCTGCTGTAAGAGGCAAGAGAAGTAAAAACCAATCTCAAGGAGGAATAGGCAGGTCAAATATCTCATCACTGAAAACTGTTCTGTGAGATCCAAAGAGTGATTCTTTTTTTCTCCTGGTACCCTGCAAAGCATATACAATAAAGGAGAAAAAATGAAATCTGCTTGCTAAGGTGTAATTCAGTCAAAAAAAATTGGCTTTCAAGCAGTAAAACTTGTGAACTGTGTCTCATCCACTGTTTCACATTCATTAATACTTGTGTTGCAAATGCTTCATAGCAGACTGGGATTTAGACAAGGAATTGCAGGTATTTTCCAATGTACAGCTGCTCCCTGTTACAGTGGACACTGAAACCTCTACCAGGAAATGACAGGTTAGCTCCCGTGAACAGGCAGAAAAATGACAGCAGTGTTTAAGATATGTTATCAGTCTTTCTAGGGTTATAAAAATTGCTTGTAGATCATAATGTGAAAAGAACAACACTAAATCCTGCTTTGGGGAAATCTGTTGGTGAATGACTACCTCACAATTGCTCACTATGTTTCAGATGACACATGAACTTTGTAACCATAAAATAAAACCTGGTGAACATTTTGTGCTTATTGACATGACATCTGTCACTTTTAGGTATTCTCATGCTGTTATCTCTGAAAATTCCATCTGTAACCAGAAGTTACCCAGACACCCAACAACATGATTTTTGTTGACATAGAATTACAGATTTCCTGGTAATTTTCTAGGCTTCCACTTCTCTGGAAATTAATATAAAAACCAGACTCAAAGAATCACAAACCATATATATGGTACATGCAGTTACCTCTGTCCAGAAATGTACATTTCTGTTATTATCATGTTATTAGATACTAAAGTTGTACCTTTCCTATGGAAATCATAATCTGTCTTCCTTTTCAGGTTTATGGGATGTACAGTAACATTACATAGTATACATTTTTAAGAGATATACGTCCTTAGGAATTCCATTTAAAATGTTAAATTCAACATGACAAGAAAACATTTTATGTACTGCTATGATGAAAATCTTATATCAAAGTTCACACAGCGTTTACAAATATCCTGATAACTGGAGACGAGTTTTTTCAACATTTAAACAGTGAAGTATCAATTCTCTTCAAAAAAAGCAAAGGAAATGGCCTGTCACTTCTCTGTAATCCTGCAATTAAGGTGCACTTTAGCCCTTATTAAAGCCAGAATCCCAGAATAATCCTCCAGGTCTGTCAGTCAAGCTCACCATACAAGAATATGAGCTACTTTGATTCTTTCCCCCATCATACTGACATTTCCATTTTCATCCCTGTGCCATTTATGGAACCTGCATGCAACTGTGGCCATGAATTTTAAAAAGCTCAGGTCACATTAGGGTCTCTTTCCTCTTGATGAGACTTTAACAGAGGAAAAAGACTGCATACTTGAAATTAAGACCCTAAATAAAAAAAAAGTCAAAACTTAAAAATACAAATCCTATTTATTTTTTCTTCCCACCTTTTAAAAAATATGCAGCCCCTTTGAATGCTGAAACGTGTTCTTATTGTATAAATATTTTTGCTTGATGATGAGGGACTTATTTCCATCTTGAAATATACTCAATTTTTAAATACTTTTAAAGAACTCTCAGTAGTATATGCATATATATATTATTTTTTGCATAGTTTAGAAAGATGTTATGTAAATTCTCTGTTGAAGTCTGTTACTGCAATTCTAGAAATGCACTGGTTGCAATACTGGTACTACCAGCTCACACAGAATGTAACTCCCCTGAACTGAACCTGTTTTTGGGATACTCAAAAATGTTTTCAGAACTCATCTCTGCCTGAGACCAAACAGTATGTAAAGGACAGCTGTCAAGAATTGCTTGTATTAAATGTGGGCAGCATGGAGAAAGAATGGATCAGAAAATCAGAATATGTAAGAGTTTTGTTTCACCTTCAGTTACATTTGTGAAACTCAGATCCAATCCTAATGAACCTCTTTAACTGCAGCACCTACCAACTCGTAAAATGAATCATATCCCTACTACAACACATCTCTGAAGTAGCACTGGAAGAAGTAAAAGTGACAATAACAGCAAACCTGTACTAAAAATGGAGACAAAATTATTTTAAGAATGGGACACAAATAATGAGCTTAGTATTAAAATATAAAATCACTTTGTTCACATGCTACTTACAGCCTTCATAAATATCTGTTGGTATGTGGACTGCTGCATGTTGGTAAGACGTTTGCCGTCGGAAAACAGGATCATCTTCAAATACTGGTTTGATTCTCTGGCTGCCAGATTCAGTTTCATTCTTTTCAGGCTTTTTAAAGAAAAAACATGTAAAGGGCAAAATATTACGAAGTGTGCTAAAAACAATTCCACTCACATTTGCTCTTTTCACATAAAAAAATCATAGCTTTTCTTTAATTGCTAACATTTTGCATTTGTGTACAAACACAATTAGTTGCTCCAGGTCAAGGAAATTTGTGTATACTTTGCTTTTAATTTTGAGTTATTCAATGCAATGTAGTGAAATGAAGACCTGCAAAAGAAAAGTAAGAACCTAATGCCTTACACAACTAAATTTCATAACTGCATGGAATTTTTACACCTATAACACAAGGCAAATAAATTACCTTTTATTACCTGTAATAATTTGCACCAAATCTTAACTATATTTTCTTTTTCTTCTGCAGATTATATAGCAAATCACAAATCTAAAAATGATACCACCCATATACATTTCATAAACAGATTTTTCATAAACTGTGGTGTACCTCCAGACAAAGCATGGAAATTAAACCTTCTTCGAACTTCTGACTGAATCAGGTTTTGATCATTGGTTTATTTTAACCATGTCTCAGTGAAGTCTCATGTACTGGCTAAACCTGCCCAAGGGCAAAGGTCCCCAAACACGCAGGTGCTCACCACCACTCGTCGGTGTTCGGTTCCCATCCTCTCTCACATGTCTGCACCGATACACATTTCTTGATTCCTTCCAATTCACTCAGTCAATTTGTACTAGTTCTTAAACATTTTGAAAAGCAGAGACTTTTTCTAACTCAGCTACAAAAACTGCATGAAGTGTGGAACCAAGGAGGTAGAGAAGGCCAAAGAAGAGGTGGGAATGTCTTCACCTGTCTCAGCTGCAGCTGGAACAGGAGGCCCCACGGCACGGGTCGACTGCCACTTAAAGCAATAATATAGCAGTTATGATACTGAATGATTACTCAGGCCAACAGTTGTAGGCAATTACAAGGATATTTTTAATATTATAGAGTCATCAGTTTTTGAAGATGTGCTATGCTTGATAAATAGTGCTGAAAATGAAGCATCCGCTGGTCAGTTGGGCATATGTGTGCTGGCGTCATTCTGTTTATTATCCTCTATCAAAGTATAGACAGATATATTTTAGCTTATCCACAATGTCATGTAAAGAAACTGCCTATATTTTCTCATCTGCTTCACTGGAAGGTTACAAATATTATACCAAGTATGGGTTCAAATGTTGCCTGAGGCAAGCAGCAATCATGGGTGGGTTTTAAAGAACTGGTTTCCTCTGGAAACTCAAAGGACGGAACTCATGTAACCAGGGACAGCCAGCAATTTCAACAACCTAGCAGTGTTCTGCTCATCACTGCAGGCTGCCGTCACAGCCAATGAAGAGAAATGAGCATGTTTAGAGTGCAATTCATCTTATCTTAATTAGACACCTATTTTCCCATGACATGAATCATGCTTTAGAAGTGCCTCCTACTTTTGATTGATTGTAAAAGTAGCTCTAGGGCAAATCACCTAGACATAGAAGTCAGCAATACTGCTGTCTAGAATTAGGTGAGATGAATCTCACAAATCTACTAAACTTCAGGAAAAAAAGAAGGTGGGTACTCATTTTGGCTGGTTTTTATGCAGTTTAGCATGTATCTTATGACAAGAAGTTCAATTTGTTACTTAATATTTAATCCTATTCTGGGGATGGGCAAGAGTTTGGGAGGGGACATAGCCAGGACAGCTGACCCAAACTGATCAAAGAGATATTCCTTTCTAATGATGTTCTGCTCAGTATTAGTGAAAGCTCAGAGAAATTAGGAGAGAGGGGGCATTTTGTCATTAAGGTGGAACATTTGTGGCATAACTGCTATGTGTCCCAAGATCCTACTTCCCAGAAAGTGTTTGGACATAATCTGCAGATGGGAAGTAAAGAATAAATCTTTTTGATTTCCATTGCTTCAATGTTTGGACTTTGCTTTTCTTAATTAAACTGTCTTTATCTCAATCCATGAGCCCTTTATAGTCTTATTTTCCACCCCTCCACTGCTGGAGGGGGATGGTGATAGAGGGGAATGTGATAGACAATTTTGTGGGCAACTCGCAGCCAGACAAGGCCAACCTCCCACAACCACTACAACTTACTTTGAAGGGTGCAGACTAGAGCCAGCATCAGTAACAGTTTATGCATTGTATGATTTGAAATGACACAGCTTTATGACAGCTTCAGACAATGTAATTTGGTTCAATTTTTCATAGGTTTTTGTTGTGTTGTTTGCTTGGGGTTTTTTTTTGCTTCTGTATTATCCCACAGGATTTTTTTTTCATTCCCCATAACTGGAATGCCAAATATGATGCAAATTCTGGAGCTCTTTTCACAAGTTATCTTTTAGCTTCATGCTGCTCAAAGTAACAAGTTTGTCTAATTATGCAAATGTGATCTCAACAATCAATCATTCATGTGACAAAATTTCTCTTCTGTTGGAAAGTCATTTGATTAAAAAAAAAATTCTAACACTTATTTCTGAAATTAGTAGCAACAACTACAAACCCCCACTGCGTTCACAGAACACTTCAGAAAAGAACTGGGAATCATCAGGCCACATCACAACACTAAAATACCAGAATGGGCAAATGTCAAAAGATTTCTTTCAACTAAATTTCCATAATAAATGTTTGGGAGGGAATGGGTATGGTAAAAGAGAAAGGGTGTCAACAAAGAATCATAGAATATCCTGAGTCGGAAGGGACTGACTAGTCAAAGTTCATCAAAGTTCAACTTCTGGCCCTACAAAAAACGATCCCAAGAATCACACAATGTGCCATACAGCCCATCCTAGCAGGTCTTGCACAGAAGTTTTAGTATTACAATATATTTAGCTTTTTGCTTGAAATTCCTGAAGCATCGGAAGATAAAATGACCGTATTTCTTCTGCTTGATATTTCAATTTCATTCCAATTAATAAATACAACCTTTCAGTCTTTCCATTCACTCATATGCTATGCAAGAAGCTTCAAGTCTACTGCCAAAATCTGATTAAACTTTGTTGAAATTGAAAGCATTTAATTAATTAAGACCTGAATGCCTTAAAATTTCAACATAAAATCTACTTCTCACATTTCTAATAGCACACACTCGCACAGGTCTCCCGGAAAAAGACTGTGACCGAGTCTGTTGTTATTCCTACTGATATTCCATGATACAAAACCAAAAACATTAATCTAAAAACTCTTCTCAACTTTATTAATGCAGGGCAGTGGATCTAAAACTACATAAAGTAATGTAGATGTTTCCACACTGCTCTTGTTGACATTTCTAGGAGTATTTTGTGATGCACAGCTCTGATACTGAAACAGCACACCAATCTGCCCCAAAAACCAAAGATAAAAAATTACAAAATCTTTTAAAAATTTCAAAGTTACCCTCACACAAGAACAATTTGTTCTGTAAATCTAAAGGTGTGTGAACACAACAGGTATGTATCAGAACTATTATTGGCAAATTAGTGCTGAACTCACTTGGGCCACTACCTCCTGATCAGAAAGACCAAGAAATGCTGTACCAGGCCTTATACATCCAGATTTATAGAGGATCCTTATATTGAAAATGAATCTATTTGGTTTTCATTTGCAAATTTATGAATTTCAAGTAGCTTAAATCTAAATTAGAAAAAAAAAAAAAGGAAAAAAAGGAATGATTAAAAAGGAAAACCTCAACGTTATTAATTATTTTAATCTGGTATTTCTGTGAAAAGCCTGACAGATTGTGGCGTCAGTTGGTACAGTTTTATACCCAGTTAAACTTTGTTTTCAGAAAAGTGGCAAAACACATATTTTGAAGGAAAGTGATCATGCATATGAATATAATTAAAATCCAACTCCAACCAAGTTCTCTCTCAAGTCAGGAGCTGAAATGCAATCAATATTGGCACAGAAAAATCCCACAGGAGATAGTGGCTGAAGATTAATTTTCCATCTATTCAAACCTGGCCCCCACTTATTGCATTATATTGTTACCTACCACTGACAGTCAGCAAAATAACTCACTCATTTTGTTGCAATGAATTTCCAGACCAATATCTTCCTCCCTTGAGAGGTAGATAAAATTAATTTCTCTTTTCAGTTCACATTTGTGCCATTATAAGGCTTTTTGTGTTTTTTTTGTTAATAAATAAAGTTGTTGTTTTTTTTTTCATGTGTCTACTGTTCACCATCAGAATAAAAAGAAATTGATATAGCAGCTAAAACTCAAGAAAAAAGGAGTTTTTTGCAGCTGTTCTTTGTGATCATTTCTAAATGACTTTTGGCATGATCTACAATAAACTGGAGGGTACCTTCTGCATCTTTTTTATAAGCCAAATACATAGCAGATATACTGCAACTTCTCTCTAGAGGGCTTTCTGAACATAAATTAATATATTTACATGAGGTAACTGGAAGCTTTATGCCAAGAACTATTAGTGAAAGATGTCTCTAGAAAATAAAATATCTATTAAAATAAAATTGATAAAGGTAATTTCAAGAAATTGTGACATAGTTTAGCTGCCCATTTCACTGCAGTCAAACTTATTCTGATTCCTTTTACAGCATTCAGTTACTTTCCATCATCACAGCTGCAAGAAAATGAGTGGATTTTCTGTCTCTACTAATAAATTGTCATTTAGTTGAAAAATGCTGGTTATTGTGGAAATGAGAAGGTTTTTCCATTAATATAAAATTTATTTTTCTTTTTTCAGATGTTGAAAACTCACAATCAGAAAGCTGATATTATTTTTTAAAAAAATCATCCATGAAACATGAAAAAGCCCACCACCAAAGTGAAGCAATCTTCAGTTGTTTTCTGAAAGCAGATTCTTTTCAGGAACAATGTAGAAGTTGCTCAAAGTATCATAGCAGATTTAGTATCATGATGAAAGAATAAAAGTAGATTTCTTTCAATTCCTGAACTAAGATCCATCCAGAAACAATAGCACCTGCCTTCTTTCATATTTATGTAAAACAGACAGGAATTGATTGACAGTATTTTCCATTGCCTTCATATGCAGGGACTGTGTTTTGCATAAAACCTGGCTGTCCCTACCATTGCCATTTTAGAGAATGAATGTAGAGATGGAATTATAATCGCTGTAGTTTTAGGGACATCAAAATTCTTGCTCTGTGATTCCTTCCTGTCTTACCTTGCAGAATTCTGAGAGTTTTATATTTTCATCTCTAGGTTTCAGCCCGGTTTTTATTTCTGAATATCTGCTGAAATTTCTAAATATAAATTTCTAAATAATTGAGGCTCACTTCTTTGAATTCTGTCCCAGACCTACTCTGTACAAAAATGAACACTGCCACATACCACATAAACAGAATTTCTCTCATGCTCAGTTCTGTACTCTTTTTCTGTTTTAGTCAGTTTTGCTGTTTTGCTGGGTTTTTTCCTCCCTGAGGAAAATAATCCAGTAGAACTACATATACAGCCCCTTCAAAAATGCTTGTGGCCCCATTAAAAAGTTACAGCTGGACTTAACAGAGAGAGTAAAATGGGATGCTGCTTGAAGCACACAGTTCAGCAAATTCCTGAAGCAAGCAAGGGCTGGGAACAGCTCTTCTAAGGATGAGGAGTTAATTTTGAAGAGCAGCTAGAATGCATTTCTAACAGCCACAGCACTTTCACTGCATTTTAGATAATGTGATGAGTGCATTTCCTTCTGATAACATTTTTTATTTCTTTTTCACTAGATGTGATTTTCCAGCTGCGGGAAGACTGCTGAGTGTGTTCAGGTGGTTGTGACAGAACTGTGGAGAGTTTATATTGTTTTCACTCTGCGCCAGTGGGGGACTGTGGCCTTTGCTTTGCAACATGATGATTTAAAGTGACATCCTTCTGTCTACTCTTAGGGACAAAAGAATTAAAAGAGTTACAAATAAAAGAAAACAGCTGGCTCAGAACCAAAATATTCTTATTTTTCTGTTACACAACAGGGAGGTGTTAAACATAAGAATATATACATATGCATATTTGCATATATACCAATTAGAAAATATATATTTTTTAAAAATATAGATAGGGTCTGGGTAGCTTCAGAAAGGGAAATAGGAGGGAATTTAGTAGGGTAATAGTTTTATATTTGCACCTGTCAGTGTGTCGTTTTCAAGGGCCATTATATTTAATATAGATACAAGTTGCTTTCAGTGCTTTTAATGTTTCCATACACTTCTAATGCATCAATTGGTTACTGTAAGTCAATGATAAAACAAATGGAACTCTGGATTGAGTAATGATATTTGAAATTTAAAAAAATCTCCTATAGGATTAATTTTATTTCCAGTGTTGTGACAACTGAGTAATGTCAGTATGTACCAAATACAGAGTCAAAATAATTTAAAAGTATTTATTTGCCACTTAAGCTATTTTTATGAATGCAGTTATCTTTTGGCTATGATAATTTCTCTGCAGCTACTTACATGCTTGTCCCTGGCTACTGTATACAAGACTATGTGATATTTTATGGGAGGTTATGCATTCATTTCTCTGACCTTTATGGTTTACAGCTTCTGCTGAGAACTTTTAGATATGTACAAAATTATTATATATCTCAAACATAATAGTGTTTTCTTTTTATTTGTAACCTGACCTATTCAAACAATTCAATGCATCATGACTTTGGTTTCATGAATAAATGAATCTTTGATGTAATTAATTTATCAAATGTAAGGACCTGGAAATATGAGGACAGACTTTTTAGCAGGGCCTCTTGAGAGAAGATGAAGGGTAATGGTTTACAACTAAAAGAGGGCAGATTCAGACTAGATATAAAGAAGAAGTACTTAGAGATGAGAGTGGTGAAACTCTGGGGCAGGTTGCCCAGAGAAGTGGTACATGCCTCCATCCCTGGAAACATTCAGGGTCAGGTTGGTTTGGGCTCTGAGCAACCTGATCTAGTTGAAGATGCCCCTGCTTATTGCATGGGCTTGGAGCAGATGAACTTTAAAAGTTCCTTACAATCAAAACTATTCCATGACCCTGTGAAAATCTTGTAGCATTTCAGTGAATTATATTCTAGAGAAACAGATGAAAATGTCTAGGTTTTCCCAATTTCTTCATGTGGAAAGATTTTGAAAACAGAAATCCAAGCTTCTGGAAGCCCTCTTCTGTTTGAAAGAGCTGACATTACATGTGTGAGGGTGCCTTAAATACCATAATTCAGGTAATTATATATAATTTTCTTAATTTCCGACAAAAAAGGAACATTCTTAAGATATCATTTTTCAATAAGCTAAAAAAAATACTCTTTAGATTAAAAGAATGTAATAAAGGAATCAGTGAAAATTTATTTTTTTAATTATTACAGATTATATCTGACCTTCATTACAAATCTGCACAGAGTCTGCTGTAGCAATATCACTATGCAAAAATTCATTTCTGTCCTGTCCTATTTTCTCTTGAACTACAATGACAGGTAAAATGAAACGTGTATTTAAATATTTAAGCACATAAGAAATGTAAGACTTATTTATCTTCCTAAAGATAAATGTGACTTCCCCACCCTAAAGTCTTCAAAAACCTCTCCAATCCCCACAGTGTTTCAAGGATGATGGAGAGCTGCCTCATAATGATATCAGCACTCCTGGATCCATCTTGGTCCCATGGGCACACATGTGTCTGACAATCCTCAGTGGTCCCTAATGACACCCCTTCCATTCCTGAAGTTTCAGGCAACATCTCCATATCCCTCCCAGGTTATACATTTTGGTCATGAGATCAGGAATCATGACATATAATCCCATCTGAATGTCCCATCCCAGTCCTCTAAATGGGATGATGGTCTGGGAAAACTCAGAGGTTTATGACCTGCCCTTAAATTATCAGGTGTTGCTCAGAACCACCCGCTTCAGCACTGACTACAACAGCAGCTTGACTGGATGAGATAGTATCATTAGCCAACAGCAAGAATACAGGGTCATATGAGAAGAAAAGCAAATCTCACTTTAACTGATTGAAATGCTACTAGGAGTTCAGACAAACCCAGTTAATTATTAAACAAACAAAAAAAGAAATCCTTTAAAATTCATAGCCTGCTTCACAGATCTTTCACATCCCATTAGAGTACTCAAACATATGTAAAAAAAAGAATAAAAATATCTATTGTTGACAAAAGTCCCATAAAATACTTAGTCATCTAAATTTCAAGACCAAAATGCACTCTAGAGAATTTAGATTTTTCATATATCACCCAATTAAATTCCAAACTAGGAACTGTTCTACTCTTATTGGAATAAATTACCCTATCCACCTTTTACCATCCCCACATCTGATTAAAGATCATATCCCTGGAGAACAAGAACTGTTAAATCATCTTAATGCTTCATTGGGTATTATTTATAATACCAACTGAATGTGAACATTTAATTAATTTGATTTTTTTCATCTGATGCAGTTGTCTTTGCCATGCTTTGCTAAGCCATCAACTGATTCTGTTTCACAGTGCATTCTTATCTTCAGTCATACTGGTTAGGTCCAGATTTTGTACATCCTGCAGCATACCAACTTGTTATTCCTCCTTCTTCTTAATTTGTACCATCTTCTGTGTCAATAACAACATTAATAACAGTACAAACCTGCTTTGAGAAGGAGGCTGGACTACATGACCTCCAGAAGCCCTCCTAATCTATTTTTTCCCCCACTAATGGGGCTGGAAACACTATATAAACATCACTTGCTAATTCAAGGTCACACAAATTTAATGCAGCTTTTCACTAATTAAATGACAGTGGTATCTAGGTAGATAAAGGCTGTAGGTAACACTAGACCATGCACTGACCTATGGACCACAGACTTTCCCTGCAGATTAAATACCATATAATAATTTAAGTAAACTGCTGTAACACTGTGTAAGACTATTTATATGCTTTTTAAAAACGCTAATATGGTGAAATCCTAACAATGAAATAACGTAGAAGAATAGCATTCACAGGAACTAAAGGAAATTTAAGAAGAATAATCTGCCCAAGTAAAGAAACATGTCAGAAGAAAACAAGCAAACATACGACCAAAAAGAAAGTGCAACCAAAAGGAAGAGAAAACCAGATTAACCTGTAGATTTGAAAGTTTTTAAAGGCAGCAAATTAAAATACTTATATGAGAGGCCATCTGAAGTTTGAGTTCAAAAGTTTTTAGATCTGGACAATGTGATTACCCACTGGATTAAAATTTATTTTCAATACACACCATAAAAAGAGCTTCAAGAATACCTCTAATGTACTGTTTTACACACCAACACTAAAAACTCAGGAAGATTTCAACTCTGTTGATGATAATAGAGATTATTGTCTTCAATCTGTTTTTTTTTTCCCCATCTATTCTCCAGAAAAACAACCGAGATAGAACATGTTGAGAATGGCCAGGGAATGTGATCTGGCCCTTTGCAGATTGCACCAGCTGGTTCAGAAATGCTCCTATTTGCAGTCAGGGGCAGGGCAGGAACAGGACCTGAATTTCATCATCTACACTACATTAAACACCACATCACCACAGAGAGCTCCCTTTAAGTATTAAAATATTGTAAGTGCTCCTTTCCAGGATTCTTGATGTGATTTGAAATTTTCAAAGCCTACCTCCGCTTTCGACCATTCATATGAAAACATCAGATTGAGTAATTTGTTTTGTTTTGTTCAACTTAAAAGTCTCAACGTGACCCACACATTTCAAAGTGACACATCAGAACACTCGTACACCATTGATATCTGTAATCAGGCAACAAAATACTCATTAAAACTCACTGTTGCAAGTGCTATAAACATCCTATGGTAAGTTCAGCTTTTGGTGCTGCTTTTATTTACCAATAAACAATTACACTGCATTCACTGCAATTGTTATCAGTCAGGCACTTGATATTACTAGGAAATATCCTGAAGCAAGAAATTTTCCATTAAACTGATGAATCACTAGCTTTAGGGCTCAGTTCTGATCTTTGATGTGGCATAAACTCAGCCTCCATGGGGAAACTTCAAGCACTGCTCTTTTGTGCAAATTTGCCTTCAAGGTAAGATTCTCCGCATTAAGAACAGTCTCATCTTTTCTAGGACACTGGCACCTACAGTTATCACTCTTGCCATTATTATTTCATAACTCTGTTTCACAGGTGGGAGATAGCTCTGGGGCAGTCATTTATTTCATTACCATGTATTTTTCATTTCAAGCTTGAACATATATTCATTTGGGAGAAGGGAAGACTTGCACAAATTTGAATAAAGGAATATAAACCTGACACCTACTTTTTTAATCATAATACCAAAAAAAAAAAAGGAAAAAAAAAACCTAAAAAAAAAAAAAAGAAATCCTTGCTTCCTGTGGCAATAGATCATTATAATTGCCATAGGAAGCTCAAAGGAATGCCTTTTTTTCCCTGCGGGCTGTACTCAAGCTTACCTGTAAGACCTTGAAATGGAAAGACCTGACATGTTTCCCAGTGATACTTCATAAAAGAAACACATTCCCTTTTAAACAATGCAAGAAGTCTTGTTACTAAAGTAGACAACATCAATCATGCCCTCAACTATCAGTTCCAATGATTTCCAAAGAATGCCATCCAAATCACTGTGTCAGATAACACAGTATTCCTGATGTGAGAGAGAAATGTGCACAGCAAGAACACTTGAATTCTCCTAAAAGATCTGGAAGTCAAAATACCATGAAATTACTAAAATTAATAAGTTCTCNTAAACCTGACACCTACTTTTTTAATCATAATACCAAAAAAAAAAAAGGAAAAAAAAAAACCTAAAGAAAAGAAAAAGAAATCCTTGCTTCCTGTGGCAATAGATCATTATAATTGCCATAGGAAGCTCAAAGGAATGCCTTTTTTTCCCTGTGGGCTGTACTCAAGCTTACCTGTAAGACCTTGAAATGGAAAGACCTGACATGTTTCCCAGTGATACTTCATAAAAGAAACACATTCCCTTTTAAACAATGCAAGAAGTCTTGTTACTAAAGTAGACAACATCAATCATGCCCTCAACTATCAGTTCCAATGATTTCCAAAGAATGCCATCCAAATCACTGTGTCAGATAACACAGTATTCCTGATGTGAGAGAGAAATGTGCACAGCAAGAACACTTGAATTTTCCTAAAAGATCTGGAAGTCAAAATACCATGAAATTACTAAAATTAATAAGTTCTCTTGGATATAAAGAATGATGAACAACAGATGAAAGATAAAAACACAAAAAATATTGTTTTCCTGCTTACTCACTCCTCCCCATATATGAAAAATACAACGCTGTGTGTTGTATTAGAAGAGAATTCATTTCTATACAGAACCTTCACTACAGTAAGAAGTGTGTATTTTGGCCATAAATATTCTTTTTATTATACACTGCATTACATAAGAAACAATTCCCTGAAGTACAAATAAATTGTTGCTTAAAAAAAAAAAATCTACCTTTTTATGGCAGTTCATTTTAAAACTTGTTAATTCAAATTAAACTTTTTCAACGTATGTACCAAAGTAAGTATGTTCTATGATATCTATAATATAGTAATTTATAAGGGGAACATCTATGAATACGTTGCATATTTGCGAAGCACAGGAAAGAGGCTTGGAATACTCACAGGAAACAAAAAGTACAACAGCTAGGAAGTTCTTTCTGAAAATGCAATGAGTTAGGGAGTCTGTGTAAATCTACAAAATTTTCCCTCCTCATTCCATAAAACGTTAGGTTTATTACAGACTTAATTCCAAGCCATACATTCTACTACTAAAAGATATAGGTTAATATTCAAAATACATATTTAATAAAAATGAGAATATGGTTGAAAAATATGATATTTACTACAGATTAGAAATTTTTGTTTTAATAAAATTTGTCTAAGGTTATCAACATGTTCCCTACATGGCTCTATCAACAGTCCTACTCTGACAGCCTTTCATAATGAAAGACATAATTTTTACCAGCAGAAATTTCTTTCCCTCTTATGGTCTATGTCAGTCTAAGAGCAAACTACTGTGTCAAAATGTCTCCTTTGTCTGTATTAAAAAAAAGGCTAGAATAAGGCATTTGTATGTACAGCTAATACCCATTACAGTGAGAAACCAAAACAAACAAAAACCCAACAGAATCCATGCCATATTGCTAAGAATCAAAGTGGAACAGATGCAGCCCAAGTTCTCAAAGAGTTCAAATTCAAAATAGCTGCAACAAACACCACTCAATTAATGTTTCAATCTATTTACAAATTTAGTTATTAGCCCATTTCAGTATCATGATTCTCCAAGAATTACAAAATTTTGTCTAGAACAAGTGGTAAATTATGTTTTCCAGTGAAATTTTTACATGCCTAAGTCTACCACATACCATCAAGAGACGTGACAAACAGAAAATATGAGAACTAGGTATGTAAATATGTGTATATATTACTTAATCTGATACATTTGACATCTTGGCCAGGTTAAAATCCTTGGTAGTTCAGACAGAGAAGAAAGTAAATCTAAAAGTAGCTGCAACTTACACACATGAAGAATAGCAATCATAAAAATAAGCTCTAAATAGATATGCTGTATGTACAACACCTACTTGTTGGCACCTTCTTGCAGGGGTGTGCAAACCACAGTTATTGTGGACTTATCTATCTAGATTTTCCAATCTCTATGACATAGACTTTGCCCAATTATCATAAATGAGAATAGCTAGAACAAATCCTTTATGATTTATTTAAAAAATTTCTTCAGTATCAAAGCAGGAAAGGACTAAACGAAGATGAAAAGAAACACAACACATCATAGTTGCGATTGTCATGCCAAACCATATTAGTTGTCATACAATGAAAGCAGAGGGACTAAGAGACCTGAGGGAGCTAGGGAAGTTAGCTGGTTAATCTTGCTAAGCTGCCCTATTGCAAAAGGAGACCACATCCTCTATAGCTTAGCACTTAAGTTCATCCTAAATTCTTTGAGACAAATTTCTTATTGAAAATGCCTGTCCTTCACTGTCTATGAAATACTGAAAAGTCAGTAGCTTTAGCTCAGGTAAAACCTGATGCTTTGTTAGCTAAACCCAGATGGTAAGACTGATTTGGTTATTCGCATGCTTGCATCCAGACACAGTGAAATCACTGAGATAAAACTACTCTTACATATGCAGATAAAAGGGAGCTTTCTAAAGGTTCTGTCTTATCAGAATCAGGTTTAAAAACCTTGAAAAGCCAGAGGAAGTCTGTATTTGTTGGATGACATACAAAAGCAGTCCCTGTCCCAGCTTTCTGTGCAGTGTCAGGGCCAGTCATTACACTGTCTCACTTTTCAATCCAGCAATTGGCAGCTGCAGGACTTGCAGAAATCTGGCATCACCCTTTCAGGCTCTAGAGGTCTTTTTGTACCTGATGCCTTTGAGATTTGATCACTGGAGTCCTGCATCTGCCCTGACTCAGCTCCAGACCCTCCTCCAAACTGACCCCATTGAGGTGCCAACTCCCCCCTCAAGGGCTCTCTCTGACCCAACACGCAGCTCCTGAAACACTGGCTCACAGAGGAAACTTTTCTTTCATGATGTCCAGCTATAAAATAAATAAAATATCATACTTGCATAAATTAAATGATTTGGCCATTTTTCAATGTACGTTATAAGGAGAAAAGCCAGGAAACTCCTGAATTCTTGTGGCTGGAGGGAAATAAAAAACAAACCAGCATTTTTCTAATCAAATCTACAGTAGGTTCAGACTTGGTTGCAAGCAAATCTCGGATAAGTTATTAACAGACTTCTCTTTACTAAATTAATCATAGGTGCACATATAAGCAGATTTTTCAGCCTTGATACCATGAAGTAGTAGAAAAGGCAAGACTTGTGTAAAGGTGCAAGCAGAGACTCAATAAACTTCCGAAGCCACTGTCAATGCCTCTAAACCTCCATGTCTCTTCTTGGGAAGAAACAGAACCACAAAGAACATGCCTCTTAGATAACCATTCTGGTCTCTGCTTACTTCTGCCCAATACTTATTCATGACGTCATACTAAAAAAAAAAAAAAAAAAAAAAAAAAAGGAAAAAATTTTTTTTTTTTTTAAAAAATTTTTNAAAAAAAAAAAAAAGGTAGAAATTATTTTGTTTTCTAAAACGTTTGTTAAAACACACCATGATCTTGCTGAACAATTTACATTCAAAACTAATTCTCCTTTCTTATTTTTACATCTGTTTTCAATTTGATGTAGATATATTTTTTTTATCAGTATTTATAAAACCCTTACTTGATAGCTGCATTTATACTGCAGTTTAAACTCAAAGAGACCTAATGTTTCACAAATTATTCCAAAATAACAAGGCATGACTGATTTAGGAAAAATACCTAAACCATATGGCACAGACAGCTTATCAGTTTTAAAAGATTTCTTTCTTCTTTATTATAAAGTAATAAAAAATGTATTTGTTTTAAAATCAACCACAGGCATGCTCCAGATTTTTGCCTCTAGTGGAACCTGCACACTGACTCCTAGTCACATTGTGAATTCACACTTTGTGCAGACACTTACTGCCCAAAGGGAACCATAATTTTACAGCCTTCACGTTAATTCAGTAAAATAAAATAAAAAGTGCTACTATCACTTAGTATGTGATCAATAATTGCACAAGGAGCACAGCCCTGTTGGTCATAACTGCAAACCAATACGAGACTGCACGAAGGAAATATCTAATAAATCACTCACGCTAACTAAGGACACAACTCTTGCCAGAAGATACAAGTGGCTGCTCCCAATTAAAGCCTAGGGACTACAGGGAAACTGCAGACTTCCAATGATGTGTGGCTGGTTTCATGTTAGAGACATTTCTTTACTTGTAATACTTAAGTTCTCTCCATCACATCATTGAAAAATTTCAATCTTCCTTTCCTTAGGCTGCTGTAGCTAGCGCAGGAAAAAGTTTATAAAACCATGACAAGAAATTACACTAAAATTTTTGGAAAAGGAGCAAGATGCAAAGAGGACATGAGAGAAACCTTAAGGAAAGAATTCAGGATAAAGGAAAATTAAGCAACTGAGCAATTCAGGGCATAGTGGAGTTGTAGATTATTTGAACACAATGAAACAGAAAAAAAAAAGATTTAGGAAGAATCTATAAACAAGGTGTGGAATCACTGGAAATAAAGTGGAGACCAATGTAAAGAAGAGGAAAGAATTGAGCAGTGAAGCAAAATTACTATAAATAAGATGAGGGTACAAAGGACAAGATGAGAAAACAGGCAAAGCAAAATGAAAACTAATGGGAAAGAGCAGCTTCATGTGGGACTACTCAGTGGTCCAATAAAAGCACTGCAGCATTTGTCCAAATACAACAAGCTATTGACACCTGCAAATTAAAGTGCACAAACAGGCTGCAATATATCAAACTGAAAGGGTTCTTGGGAAAAGGACAGTGAATGAAAACCTGGGAAAACTGTATTAAATTACAAGTTTGGCCATTATCTTCCTATGAGATATAAAAAATGGAAATACAATACCTCCTACCTTGCTGTGAGGATAAAACTCATTAATTATCATCAAGTGGTCACACATTACATAGAGTGCTTGGGGGGAGGGGGAAATAAGCAAGCAGAATATAATTGCTGTCGTAGGATAAAGAGTACAAAAGGTTTATTACTGATTGATGGACTACGGGGTTACAAATTGATCGTTTTATCTGAGAGACTGAGAAATCCAAAGGCCAGAGAATGATTGGCCTTCACATGCTCTTTTATTTTTTTTAGTACAAGCAAACCCAGTCATTAGATTCGAAAAGGCCCATCATGACAGCAGATGAAAAATGAGAGAAGGATCTCCTGAATGTGGTATGGAAACGGGAAGAAGGAAAGCAAATGGTACTGCAGCATATAAACATACACCACAAAAATACACAGACTTTAAGTTTAAGAGGATTGCTCTTCTGAAAAAGCTGTAATACTCAAAGGATGAGTGGAGACAGATAAAAACTGTCAGGCCAGACCTGTGAGATTAATTTCTTCTAATTCTTCAACATCCAAAAGTTAAGATCTAAAAGGATCTGTTATAGGAACCTGGTCAACACAGAGAAACACACACCCTGAACTGATTCAGTTCAGATGATGTTAGACATCTGTCTCAAAACAAACTGAACAGCTCTCTAGAGATACCCACAGAGATTAGTTTAGATGTCTAATTTTAATAAATTAATTTCTGCTACTAATTATTCTTGATTATACTCAAAGATAAATATGATATAATTTCCTGTGAATAAATGAAGGCTCACAGCATGGGAGAGGAAAGAAAGTCTGGACTTCTTAGAGACAGAAAGAAATGGATTGCAAACGCAGTTTTACTAACTAGTGCTTCAGAGATTATTCCATTAAAATTTCTCAATATTGAAAGAAAAAAAGCTGTCTCAAGCATTTGGTTTTTTTCAGGCAGGAAGAGGGAAGAAGAGTCTGTGGTGTTTGCATACGTAGTTGAGATCTGGATGAAGGTCTTCTCAAAAAAAATCACTATCACTAAAAATCATCATTGTATCCTTATCACTTCTTGACAATAAACATTACTATAAATTTTATTCTAATAGTTCAAAAGGACATAAAAAGAAATTAAAACTGCAACAGAAATAGAATATATGGTCTAACAAAATTTGTTTTAGGGTGGGTGGGTGTGTACTTTTTTTTGAAGGGAAAAGAATATCCTGAAGAAAATGAACAAAAACAAAGACAATAAACTCTGAAATAATATTTCCTTTCCTGCCTTGCCTAACAGATTTAGATTTAGGTTGTAGAAGTAGTAACCTCAAGGCTAAGTAGTACCTTTCCCAGTACTACTTAATCATAAAAGATAATTCACAGTCTCTTACTTCACACCACAATCTACCACCACTATCTAGTATATTTAGATTAAAAATCCAATATTTAAGCTTAGAAATTCTGTTTCTAGAGAAGATTAGCCCCTGACATCCCAGTGAATTTAATGTGAATGGAACAATATATTTCAAATTTAGGTTACTTCTAATGAATTTTACTTAAATCATGCAAACTTTAAAACTCAGGACAGTAGTTGTATCTGAAATCAAGTACTCATGACTCTATATAACCATATAAAAAAGTTCTGCTTGACATGATCTATGTACCTTCTTTAATTGCCTTACAGCAGAAGCATCAATTATAATAGGGATGCCATCAATCTCTAAAGTACACTTGATTAAAAAGTGCAAATGAAGCATGCTGGCAATTCTGATTAATACATTTACAACATTTTGCTATGGTTTTATAAATTGAATCTATAATGAAGACAAGCAGTTGTATTATCTCCAGTGAAGGTGAGGATAACTTGTATTGTTTCCAGAACACATTAAGATTTTTAATACTTAATGGCAGATAAGAGACATCAAATCTTTTGAAGTAAAGAGTTTTAGTAAACCAGGAATTGAAGTATCATAGATTTACTCTAAATCTTGTGATTGGATTTTCAATTTTCCCAAATCTTATTACAGTCACATAAATGATCACAAAGTGAATGAAAATAATTATTCAATAACATTTCACATCTTCTTTCTCCTCATGTAAAAAAATTATTACAAACAATACAGAACAACAGAATATGATCTTGGAAAATAAGGCCAGAAAATGGTTCCTTCAGAGTAAAGTGAATTATTTATATTTATCATCTTGATTCTCCAATCCTGTAATTGTGATTTTATTACATTTCAAAAAGTGAATTGTACTGCTGTCAGGATCTTCATTCTCCAGCACATTTTCTGCATGACCAGTAATTCAAACTGTATGAGAGGAGACAGACTTTGAGAATTAGAACATAAAAGTATTGTCTGGCTCTTGAGGAAACTTTTGAAGACATTTTAAGTTTTTTGTTGTTTTGCTTTTGCCAAATCTTTAAATGATAGTCTTAGAGTTTCATTACTACTTTCAATTCCTTAATTTTGTGAGATTACAGGCAATAAAATTAAATGAAACATATTACTTACGTCATTCTGATCATCTTTTGCATTGTAATAGATTATATCATTATTCTGTAAGAGAAAGAAAAGTAATTCTGTTAGTTTGAAAAAATAGAAAAAATTTATGTAGCAATAATCTCTACTATTGTAAGATACAATTTGAAATAAACCCACAGTTCTTTATGTATTCTCTTTGAAACATGACAGACTCTGATCTTTGCTTGCTCTCTGTTGCATGCACCATTTCCCATGCTCGTGCTTAATTTCATTCATTTAATGGTTCTTCCATGGGAGGCTACATAAGTCGCTTAAAACACAGCTAGAAAAGTACAGATAACATTGGACAAACTCCAGAGCTCATAAAAGGCTTCCATAAGCTGTTTCTGTCACAGACATGTGACTTTCACTGTGCAATTAGGGGATTTATGCACCATGACATCCAGCAGGCAATAGCTACAGCAAGGCACAGGCTTTGCTAAGTGGAGTAAGTATTTGCTGCACACGTTTATTGTTTTATTCACCTCCCACTGTGAAAATAAAATCTGTGAAAATACATCACAGGAGAGTCTGGCTGTTGAAGTGTAGAGCAGGTCCTGGCAGCTCTATGGAAACACTGTACCATGTAATTCAAGCAAAGCAAAGAAGGAGAAGCTTGCTAGTTCCCATTCCAAAATCAGTCAGAAATTCCATTCAATGTTAACTTCTACAGCAGTTTGAAAACTGGGGTATGTCCTATGGAATACAGTTTTGTTTTCTGTTTAAATATTATTGAACCATTTAAAAGCCTTGAAGATTTAGGTTCAATGGAGCAGCTTTCCACCATATAGAATTGCTGCAATGTGCCCAAAGCTTTTTGAATGAAATCAATCAATTTTATATGCATTTCTGTATGAAATAGAGACATGTATGAACATACTGTTTTAAGTACCATTGCAGATTTTGAATAAAGAAAAGAAGTTACATTTCTTCATATCCAGCAGTGTGCTTAAAACAGGTGATTGCTGTTGACCTCCAAAAATTGTCTCAATTTATTTTTTTCAGTTGTTTATGGTAATACCTTTTATGTATCTAAATAAAAAGTTGAACACAACACAGTGTTTTCTTTTATAAATATGAACTGGAAAAAATGCTTTCAGTAATCATTTTTCAAGTGGGTAAGCCAACGACAATTTTTACTTTCACTAAAAAAGCATGACATGTATTACAAGGTAATGCAGTTCATCTTTACAAACCATAATTTTACTCACTCCATAAATAATGACATCATTTATTCTCCTTTGTGACCTTTTAGAGAGTCAAACACGAAATATATTACAGATCAGCTAAATGCCATTTTGAGGTAAAAGCTATTAACATGAACTCATCTTTTTCCCTCAAAATTTAACTTTTCCACTTTTCCATCAAGATACTCTTCTATCCATAGGTCATTTGGTTTTGTGTTGGTATCTGGACAACAAAGATAGATCTCAAGGCTGTACAGACACCGGAGGAAATTCTTTTCATCATTAAAGATTGAAGCTAATTGCTTATTCACTTGATTGTTGTAAAGAAAAGATCATAACATGGTTGTGGAAGCCTTTGAGTAAGTCAGAAGAGGCAAAAGGCCCAATTTTCTTTGGTTCCTCTTCACTTTGTAAATAGCTCTGTACAAAATAACTGCTCTGTAAATAATGTGATCGGTTCAAAGGCCCCTCTGATTCTTTAGCAGGCAACATTTGAAACTGTAAAGGATCCAGCTCCGACTGGTACTAGCCAGAAATGTTAACACAAGTGTTTTTATCACAAAGAGATCTGTTTATTTTGGGGGAAAAAAAAAAAAAAAAAAATTGTTCACCACAACTCCTTATGTCAGATTGTATTAGAGCAGTTACCTCGCAGTCTCATCCCTAGAAGGTTTTGGTCAGGAAAAATGAGAGCAGGAAAAGCAATACAGACATAATTGACTAGATACATTGTTTTTGTTTACTGCTTTAATTTTAAAAAGGAACGTTTTCATGAAACACAATTTCTATTAGGCCCTCTCTTGTATTGACTCTCATCTAGATACGAGTTAATTTCCTGAGCCCCTCTCCACTGCTCTTGTTTACCCTCTCATCCAATCATTATTGTATAGGATTTTTAACACAGTCATCAATAGACAAAACTCTCTTTATCTACTTAAAAAAAATGATTCTTTATTTTCACAATTATATTTTCCTCGTCTTTTATATTTTTTTTATTTGTTTAAATTTCTCAAAGCTGGCATAATTTTACTATCTATCTCTACTAGACAACAGTATTTTTTAAATCGCCTATTAGAATTATGTTTCAGGAACATGATATATTTACAAGTTAATGAAAATAAATGCTCCCTGTCCAAATGACTTAGATATTTTTTGTCAGGCTGTTCATATCTTGTAGTCCATTACCATGCCTGGAGATATGACCTGTATAATGCATAAACTGACACCAACATTGGACATATCTCACCACTCTTAATATAGAAAATATGAGATAGCCAGCGCTACAACACACTGAATGCTGAACAGTTCACAAATTAGATTCATGGATCACTCCGATTTTTAGAGGACAATTTTTCATAATTTAACCACTTCTAGTTGACAAGAACAAATGGCTTTGTTGGTGGCTCTCAAGTGAGTAGTTTAGATATTTATTAACTTCTTGACACAAAGAATTTGAATCTTCCCACTGCTGTACACTTTTGCCACCAAGTAATACTGCAAACTTGGTCAGCAAACCAAAGGCACAGTGTAAATATCCTAGATATTTATTTTTGTTCTTTATCCAGTAATGCTGTGAGCGAGAGGGGGTAAAGACTCACTGTTACTACTGTTCACCAATGGAAGGATTTGGTAAGACAGTCCTGAAGTTAAAGGAATGAAAGAATGACTTTAGGAGACCATACGCATAAATAAAAAACTTTACTGTGGTATCAGCATATGATTGTAAATGATGACTCCCCTGCAGCTGGGGAGGTGAAGGGTAGTTTTCAACATCTTTAATTCCCCTTTCAAAGCAAAAAGTTTTAGTATCTGAGAAACACATAGGCAAGCCATATAAAAATTACATTAAGGACCAGGTCATAAATGTTTTATTTTTTACTTACTATTTTCTTTTCTATCATAATTTTTCTTCCACACTTTCATTGGTAGTATTATCTGCTGAACCGAGATTATTCCACTGTCTTTACATTGCTGCTCATTTCAATAGTTCTTTGTTTTCCAGCTCAGGGTAGAAAACAATTCCAATGGGAAACATTACATACTGGGTAATATTAATAAGTTCTTAAATTTCACCACACAAAATCCAAAGTTGATGGTCTCTATAATCTCCGTGTCTAGAGATTTGAAGAGACATGTAGAAGAAAAGCATGGGAAAACAACATCTTTCAGAATATCTGCAGATGAAATTTGAGCTCACATCAATACTAACTTATACTCAGATTTTGCTTCTCTACAGAGCAAGTTTACAGACACAGTCCACTGATTCAACAAGTAAATGCCTAAACTCATCTCAGGATTACATGAATGAAGCTGAAGTTGCCTTTTTATCTCAGGAAATGATGCTTTTTTCAATCAAGTTCTTTCAAGAACAACACGAAGGCATCATATTGCAACAAAACGTGTTGGACACTACAGATAATTATGTACAGCAAAAACTGTAATAGCATATCTATGCCATTTTGCTGGTGAGAGATATACATCCTCCTTTACCAAAAGCCACAATGAAAGCTCCTGGTCATGACTGTCACGTAGTGGTGTCTCCAGGAAAACCTCCTCTCTTAACCTTATGCTAGAATTCCAAGAACTTTTCATACAATATGTGCTCCACCAACTAGTCTAAAGATTATTTTTTGAAGTCTTTTTCAACAAACATCCAATGCAGTCTATTTAGAAACGTTGCTTTCACTGAAGCTGTGGTTAAGATTACATAAATGCTCAGGTCTACCCATGGGCTTCCTAGAGGCTCTGCAGAACCCAGATCCTGTGATGCAGCCTAAAATGGTGTTAGGCCTACAGGGGAGATAGGCCTGAAATGAGTTCTAGAACTTTATGAGACTCTATAATGAACTACAAGAAAATAAATAGATTATTAAAAAAAAAAAAAAAAATGAAGAAAGGGGAAGGAGAAGAAAAATAGTTTTCTGCAGCTTGTCATATCATAAGAAATTAATATAATGTATTAATTTTGAAAGGTATCACAATTATATTTTTTTCCCTAAAAGATGCATTTCCAAAACAATTGTAGGTAAAATGTGAAAGTAAAAAAATTACACTTTTTGCCATTACAGAGATTCTAGAAGATAATGAGCTCCCTTAGAAAAGAAAACAGAAGAGCATTTGTTAAAAGTCTCCAAAACTCAACAATTTTCTTCAGGAAACCACTGGAGGCAAACCTAAAATTAGTGTAGCAAATTACATTGCAAATATATATTACCACATAATTAGTAGTGCATGTTTTAAAATCCTAAATTACAGCCAAATATGTTTCTTTGGATTTTGTTTTAAAGCAGGATACTTCCCATGACTTCTAAGTATTTTACCCAAGAAGTGCTAAAGCACCCAAAGTGAGGCAATGTGTAAAAGCTGCTCTATATTGCAGGTAATCTACAAGTAGTGGAGATCCTTTTAGTTTGCCGGTAAGAGGCAGAGAAAGAAATCAAAATCCAAGAAAAATCAAACCTTGCTGCAAATACAAGTCTGATCTTGACCCTTCAGTTTAAAAATAAGCCCTTAGAATTATAGATACAAATTTGGAGAACATTTTAAAATCATATTAATCCCACACACTTGAAAAACACAGTCACATTAGTGAAAGAACTGGGAATCCTATTGCTTAGCATGAAGCAATTAAAATATTAATAATACTGGTCCATTTCACTCTTTATAGGCAGACCAAAGGAAATTAGTGTAAATGCCTACAAATGCTAAAAAAGCATTTCATTAAGTGTTGGCAAAACATCCACTTTAATTAAAAAAAAAAAATTCCTTGTATCCCCTCAAAGGATAAAGAAGTATATTAAAAAAAGTTCACTCTAATACCTTTGGGGTAATTAAAGTTTAAACCCATCCTAATAAATCCTATGACAAATAATTCAGGCAGTTTTAGTTTAATCCTTTATACAGTCTGACATTCAGTTTAAGGCACAATTAGACCCTTAAGAAAAGAAAGCTAAATATGGCCTACCATACGTAAAAAATTACATCTATTTTTAAAGAGGATAATGTTAGGGAATAAAAGCTTGCAAACACAGAAAAAAAAAAAAGAAAGAATGTCAACTACTACCATCTCTTTTGTTACAGCTTTGTGATTTTATGTAAGTGAAATGACATATAAAATAAGTGGATTAGCAGCTAATAGCTTTTTTTTCCCCCTTCAGTATCCATGTGCAAAAATACTGATTTATCACTTGTCTTTAAAGTGAACAAAATTTCAGGCAGTATAGTAAACTAGCTGCAACTATAATTACAGTGTATGCATGAAATTACAGTGCCTGAACATGGGCTGTAAGAAATCAGTTAGAAAGTGCATTTAAAGCATGATTTGAAACTGGACATAAAAAAAAAGATCTTTTAAAAATCAAATCATTAAAATAAAAAAAAATCAAATGGTGAAATAACACTCGATCAAGACATATGTCACTATATTACCCATAATATGGACAAATGAGTCACTTAGGTTAGACATTTTTCCCCCAAACATAATTTGATTAAATAACTGCTTTGTCAAAATATTAAATTTCATACACTAATTAAAACCTTCCAGGTCTGCACTATAATTTATGATAAGCCTTTTTCATCAGATTCATGTAAAGGGCTTTTCTCAAGATTCCACTGAGACTAATAATTGAAATGAAAAGTTGAAGATTACAGGAAATAACATAAAGGAGCATTAAAGATGCTGCACACTCTGCCATATAATATTCTTCCTTTTTAAATGGTGAGAAAGATCAACTTTTTCAGCATTCATTTACAGGTTATTCCTTCACTGAAATTATCAGTCCGTAAATCTTCAAATTTATAGACAGTTTTCATGAGGTGGTCACTTGAACAATCACAGGTGCATCAGAGCGATAAATGAAATGAGTAATTTATCAATTATCTGCATGCTCGACAACAGGACTAAAATATACAAGCCTCATATAAAAAACTAATTTATTAGATAAGTGTAATGCACACACACAGAATCCAGATAAAAATACACTATATGAAAGATATACTTTCAAGGCCTTGACATCGATTCTGAGGAATTTTGATCTGAGTCTAGATCCAGAGACTGCAGTGCTGATGGTGGTCAGATTTTAGGCATCTGAGTTAAAAACTGAGATCTTCAAAGAGTTCATTGAAGTCTAAACTTGGAAGAATCTAAAACTTTGGAAATATCTGAGATTCCAACACAAATCTTCTCTAGGTATCTGACATCCCACATACCCCAGGCTGGGCTCTGCCAACTCACCAGCCCTGTGACCAGGGCAGGTCTCAGCTTGCTCTGTGCACAGGGACTGTGTGTGCAAAGATGGTGCTGCCACTCATCCACTCCTTGGTCCACTCACTGGCCTGACCTTCACAGTGACACCCTTCCTCATGTCCCCCTGCTCACCGTGACAATATCTGATTACGTGCTGAATTTAACCACCCTTGATTTAATTTGTCTTGTGCAAATTATAATTAGTAAAGCTGAGTAAGAAATTTTTTATATCACATTCAAATCTCAGGAGGAAACCCTGCTATTTTTCACAAGGTAAAATAAGTAGGATTTTTTTTTTCTTTTGCCTCAGTGCCCATATTATGCTACATTATACATTTACTTAGAAAAAAGGGAAGGCTTGAAGAGTATTAAGGTTACCTGCATAACCTCAAAAAGAAGGATAACAAACACTAGAAAGAGTACTTATGTCTTCAGATCTCTAGAATTCATCACAGAAACTCTAAAGAATAGGCAACATTTCTCCATGTCAAACAAAATTCCCCAATTTTGAGGTATTATTCACTGTAGGAAAAACTGTTAGAAACTGTCATTGGACAATTTACACTGCCAGGATGACACTTAACTTCATGAAAAAAGTTAAGAATACATTTCAAGTATTAATTGAACTTTGATTGTAGAATTAAAAGTCAAAGGTAGTTGAATGTGAGTTTAAATGTAACAGAGCCCAAAAGATGACGAGAAATAAAAGTCAGACAAACATGCAAATCAAAATCTACAGAGCTGTCTGTTCTGAAAGAATACAACATACCCCATGAAAAACTTCCGCATAAAGACATCCTCTGGCTCAATGGCCTGCAGTCAAACAGCAATCTCTGTTGGACATGCAGATAATTGTTTGCATAACAATGGAATTTTGGCATTTTGCCTACTGTTAAGGATAGTCTATTTTTTTTTATTAATTGTTTTTAATTTTGGGGACTTTTTTTAAATTTACTTTAATTTCTTAGTGCAACTGGTGAACAAAGCAAATCAAATGTGGCATACAATTAAGCATTTTTTTGGGTTGCAAAGCATCAGAGGCCAAATACTTCATGCAGGAATGAAAATTTAGTGACTGAAAATTTTAAGATGCAAAACCACATTGGTATTATTCTCTGGTATAGTTGCCAATATCACAGACTGACTGTCATTTCAGTTAGACAAACTGAAAAATTATCCTCAAGAATGATATTCTGATCCACAATAAAACCTAGGATTTTATGTACTTGCATGTGTGACAAATAACCAGGAAAGAAAATCATAAGGGGACTCTTCTGGAGTTATCAAATTTAAAAGAACCAGCTACATAAGTAAAGAGATAGAAATAACTATCTTGTCTATTCTTCCTCTAGTCCTCTAAGTCAAAAGCAAGGAAGACAGAGACAACCTTGAGAAACAAAAAATATTTTAAATCCATCTTAATTTTGGTAAATAAATTCTTCCAAAAGGTCCAGGAAACTGCTGATTTTTTCATCACAGTAACATCCTCAAAGAATATGGAACTGCGAATGACTTCTTTTTATAAGGCAAAATGCAAGTGATTACAAAGCATATTTCCAGGTGGGAAAAAGAAATTAATTTGTTAGCAGCTAATTAACCTCTATATCACACTATCTGATCAGTTTAATTAAACCAGCAAAGTATGTTTATTATAATTTATTCAGCACTACTTTCTTTAGTTGATGAAAGCATATAAAAATAAAATAAATAAATAATTTTTTTAAAAAAGTCTAAACTAATTGCATATTATCTAGATTGTAAATATTGTGACCAGTAGAGTACAGGAGCCTAGTTAAACAATATGGACATAAGTTTATTTCGGATTCACAAGAAACTGGCATTCTGAATTCATATTTATGTAGGTGCTGGGATGTAATGAACCTCTTGCACTATCATAACCAAATATAGAAAATATGCCAGTCCTCCAACTCCAACAAATCTGCAAAAGCCTTTGAGAAAATTACTTTCTACCATCCAACAGGCAATCAGTTAGTAGAATTTCTCCCCCAAAAAATTTGTGTGCATTTGTTACATTGCCACTGTGTTCTATCCATTACAGCCAAAAAATAAAACAAATGTTTATCAATGCTGCAATCTGTTGTTACAAAAAGGAATCAAATTTTAGGCATAAGACACTACAATGGAGTAAAAACTCAAGAGCGTAGCTTCTTGGTGATCCATAACAGTGGCTAAAGTATGTGTATTTCAAGGCTTATCTTCACCAAAAAAATCATATATCACAAGAAACATATCACACAAAGTCACTGTAACTAAAGTCTAAGCAAAAATATACAGATATTAATATATTAATATTAATATCCAAAAATACCCAGATATATTAATGTCTTTTAAGAATCTCACTGGAATAGAAAAATGCCAACATTTTGCATAATTTTCCTTAAACTGCATCAGCAGAGAGCCTTATACAGCTCTTTCTTTACTCTTTTATCCACATATAAAAACTAAAATATAGGAAGATTTGAAGGTATTTCTACAGGGTATTACAATACTGTGCAACACAGTGATGGCTTAAGTTTTAATTTTTATATTTTTCAAATCCTGTACTGCCTAGTGTGTAACTCTGAAGTTTTGTGTGGCCTGTCAACTACTGTTCTCTCATGCTCGTTAGACACAACAAACTCTCTCTAAGTTTGCTCTTCAAGGACACCTTGATTGTCCCAGGTCCCAAAATGTGTAAACTAAAAGCCTTTGAAGAGGAAGGGCAAACTTGGGGTAATTACATCATTAGCTGAAGTTATAATTGGAGAATTAACCCCGAAATGCAAATGGACCAAACTTATAAAAGTGTGAAGAACCCGTGACTGAGCGTCACGTCAAGCGTGCCTCTTGACTGCCTAGGGTGTGCCATTGATGGCCCTTCTAATAAATACCTACTTTTATTCTCTTATTCTTGCCTAGCCTCTGTTTTCAGGTAGCCACATCAAGGCATTAACATGAAAAATAAATTTTCACATGTAAATTACGGAAGTATGATCCAAACTTTGGACTACATTTTACAATGCTGACACTGACCTATGAAGTTAATGATCTCTAATATATTTTTAAAAACACTGTTCTCTTTTCCTGTCTGGATCAATTCTTCACTGAGTTTATTCAATCACTTAAAGTGTGTCCACAAACCACCCAAAAAACCAAAAACAATTCCTATAGCTCATCTTACAAAATTTGCATGAATATTAGGAAAAAACCCTACCAAATCTCTTCATTTCCTCCTAACTGTGAAAAGAACCTTTACAAAAAGTAATAAAGTTCAAAATATGTCAGGCCATGATTTCTTTTCAGATTGCTTTGGCTTATTCACATAACAAATGTCTGGCATATTGACTGTCAATTGTTTTAATGGGCCTCTTATAAAAACAAATCTTTCTTAGGACTTTAATTTAAATTATTTTTCTCTGTCTCTGAGAAAACAACTCTGGACAGAAGTTACCAGGCCCTAAGAATTATCCCAAGCTCATCTAATTAATAAAGAACAGAAGGAATCATAATTTAATCACTCAGCTTTGGCAGCTGTTTTGTGCACGTCTTGCACTCAATCACTGCAATAAAGTGAAGCTTCAGGAGCACACCTTATTTCAGAAATAGTTCAGTAGTATGAGACAAGTCAGCAGCTGGAAAATATTCCTTTTACTATTTAACATAAAATGATGAAGACGTTTCCAGTTAATCACTACAAGCAAAAGGCTCATATCACAAATAATTAGAACAAAACTACTTTTCTTCTCGATTATTGATGTTACACTGGTATGCTGGTAGCCACGCACAAGAGAAACAGGATTTAAGAGTTGTATCAACATCTTGCTATTATGTTTCTCATTCTCGACAGTAACAACCGCACTAAATGAAAAGCGGTTTGTGTCTTCTCACATGGATCACAACAGGGGTTTTTCACTCATCAGGTGCTTGACGCTTATGCCACAATGCCATGTAATAAACTTCAAAGAAATACAGAGAAACCTTTGAAAGCCAGACTGGTAGCTGCTCGCTGTCAGCGGGCTGGAGAGAACAGCAATCTCTCCTTGGGGACTGTCCTGGGCTTTAACAACTCAGAGAAGGAATCATTTAGCTATGGATTTGCACATCCTTCTAGCTCAAAAACTGCACACAATTCAAAAAATATTTTAAGTTTTATATAGATTAATCTTATTCTAGGCAGAGACTTATTGAAGTTCACAGCATTTTAGCATTTCCATCAGAATCTATGGTAACGTGTAAGTTTGGGCCCTTACACTGTATTATTCACTTTCAAATTCTTGTACAATTCAGCACTTTGAAATTCATCTCTTTTTTTAAAATTCAGGGTGGACAGACAGATATATCACAGAAGTGTGAAGATGTGAAGAAAGAGCCAATGTGAGAAATTTTGAACAAGCAAAATAGCTTTCTCTTGTAAAAAAAATAAAATTAAGGCAGGTATTTGTTAAAAAAGTCAGTCAGAAAGGATTCTGCAAACCTAACCAAGAAGGCTACTGGAAAAAGAGCTTAGCACTGGAAGATCATAGTGAAGAAGAGAGTACGAAGTAAATTGGAAAGTATATATTAAACTGATTTTAGTTTGAAGAAGTGCATCATTTTCTTACCCAAAATTTATGCTGTGTTGCTTGAGACTATTTCAGCTCAGCTCTCCACAGCATCATTACACAGTACTACAGAAGTGTGAACTGAGATTGCAGAAAGCACAAGAGGGAGAAACTACGAGTGTTTAAAAAGGGATAATGGAAGATGGGAAACTTAGGCTGAAGAGGAAAGAAGAAGGAATGCTGAAAAAAAGGGTGAAGTGTCTTGTCAAGGATGATGCCATGTTCACACCCAGAGAAGACATAGCAATGAAAACTGCAGAGAAAGGCAGGAGACTATAGCAGCAAAGCAGTCATTCCAAATTTCTCCCACCAACCTCTTTGGCAACAGCCAGAACTCCCTGGGCCTCTTTCCCCTCCCTTGCCTTGCCTTGCCTTGCCTTGCCTTGCCTTCCCTTCCCCCTTCTCATTTTACACAGTTCACATTACAATCTTTGCAATCCACCTTCCTAGAGATTGTTTTCTTTTGGTTTCACTTTAGGAAGCTTACTGAATGTGATGGGCTGACAACTCTTACAGCTCCAGAAAAATGTATGAGCAGAAGCCATGCTAACTTAGCTACTTTTTGCCTAGAAAAGTCCTCCAAAACTATTTCAGCAGGTATTGTACTACAAATACCTCCAAACACTTGTCCAGTGATCTAACACTTTATCAGCACTGTGCTAAACCCCACTATCCTGATGAGACCAGCACAGTCTGTGTGTTATTTGGACACAGCGAACTGAAAATCACAGGCATACATAAACCATGGATTCCTGCATTGAGTGAGCATTAGCCAACTGTGCAAATTGACTCCAAGTGCCAGGACTTCTTTCCTGCACTAAGACACAAAGATGAATATAAAATATTCCTGAAGTTTAATATATGAAAAAGGTAAAATTTCAAAAGTATGGGCATATTGTGGTTTAACCAGTTGTGTTTTCAAAGTATCTGAACCCACCAGCTTTAGTCCCTTGTAGACCTCCAAAACAAGAGACTCAGTTAAACGTGTGTTCCTGTTCATAGACATAAATATACAAGCATACTAGATGATCTCTTTGAGCATATATGCATGTAGATATGTATATAAATACGTGTAAGTATAAACACAGAGGAAAATTTATACAATTGATATGTGCATAGAAATAACTCCCAACCATTTAAGTAGGACAAGCACAGTCTTAAAATTTGTCTGATTATCAAAGTATCACCTAAATGTTGTTTATAAACACTGAGCAATAGGGAAAAGCATATCTAGTATCTCAGAAATCTGTAAGCTTTAATTCATTATCTTGAAGCAATAAAGAAGACTATTTTCTCTGTTTCATATTAAAACATTTAAAGCTTTTGAAAATACAATATTGCAGAGCTCATGTACAGATAAAAGGATTTGATGAATTCAGTTGCATTTATCTTAATATTTTCTTATCAATATAGAGATGACATGAGGAGCTGAATGAATGAAGTGCATCCTATTCTTGACAAACATAGACCAATTCAATTAGATTTATGGATCTGCACTGCTCTACTCTTACTAGTACATGTAAGTACTTCAGTGAACCGTTCTCGTGTCAGCAAAACATACTGATGTGAATTTGTAAAGGAAATCCTGTCTTGTCCATGTCATAGTTATTTTTCATAAAGGCAGCATTCATAGTTCCCAATCATGGCATAATTCATAATATTGGAAATATTTTCACAGAAATAGAGGGAAATGTTTCCTACTGGTCTTGGTTGAATGTCTGAAGAACTTACTAAACTGATGGATTTTTCCTTCCAATTTTCAAGGTTAATTTATCTGTAACTGCTATGTATTTATTTCTATAAATAAAACTTGTTTTCTCTTGAAAAATATTTCCTCTTGGTGGTTATTCTTGACACAGGATGCTTACTGATGTGTAACCACATGACTTTTTAGGATAGAGCATGCTTTATTCTTGACAGAGAGTATGATGTCTGTGTTTCAAGATAAAACACAGATCAATCCTGAACACAGTCTGCTTTCATCCATATCATGCTTGTTACAGATGCCCCCAAGACACCTAAGCAATGCCCAGACACATTCTGTGGCACAGCATGCACAGGAACCATTCTCAACTGACTGTCCTGGCAGGCCTATAGGAGGCATTATTCCATCTGGCTTTCTACATGCCTCCAATGTCATCTCAACAGGTTTTGTATGCTCACATATTCCTACATGCCCTGATGTAATTAATGTAGACCCAAAACACATTACAAAACACACCCAAAACATCTCCAGACTGAGAGAGACTGGAAGTATTTGGAATTACATCTCCAATGTGGCGTGATCCCCGTAATAAGGAAAATAAGTCAAGTCAACTGTCGGCAGATGAAATGGCAATCATCACTTGGGATTAATAAATATATTAATAATATGGTTTTGAAAAAATTTCAGTCTTAATCCATCTTATGGGGGTTTTTTTTGCTGGTATCTCTCACCAAAAGGGAAAAAAAACCAAACCACTCTTTTGCGCAGCAACACAGCTTCAGGACAAAGTATCTGCAAACACTGGTAAAATAAAACTGAAGTATTCCATCGGAAAGGCAGGGAAGTGCTATGGCAAGACTTCCTCTATGAGCATTGGAGAATACTTTAGGTCTAGAGGTCATTTAAACTACGATATCCATAGCAAATTAGAAGAAATTAGACTCGCCTGTTCTCTATATGGAGAACATTCAGTCTGGCAGAAAACTTTTGCTGGAAGTTTTCTTTAAATTTTTATGCAAAAAAAACCTCACAGACAAAGCACAATAAGTTTTATTAGGTGAAAACACCAGAATTTTGTGCAAGCACTGAAAAATATCAATAGAGCCAACCTTCTTAGTTCTTACTGAATTCATGTGTAACTCTTAAGAAATGCAAAACTGAAGTTACCCTCCTGAGAAGCAGTAATGCCTAAAGGACTAAGACAATCCTACCTGAATTAATAATTCATCAGGGATTATTCACCCATTTTTAAAAGCAAGGATCTGGTCTGGTCATTTTTATATTTATTCTCACATTTTCAAAAAAGTTACATTTCATAGTATTTTAGTGCAATACAATTTGTGACTAACAAATGGGAAAATTAAAACAGAATGATAGTGTGTTCTACAAACACATGAATCACAGTCATAGAGCTGGCCCAGAGTTCTCAAGACTTGCTAAATCCTAGTACCTTTTCAATGAGACCTAGAGTTGTTTGTGTATTTATTTACAGAGTTCTTATTTGCTCAGAGCTGATAGAAAGAATTAACTGGGAAAAAAGAAAGTAAATGCTTAACAGATACATTTCTCGTCAAATCAGGCAGAACTTTTAAGCACTTCTTTACATGATGTTAGGATGTTAGCATATTGCTAATTTTGAAGAATTTCTCTGCTCTGTGTTATGCACATCTCTTGCTTTGTGGCCAAGTCTACAGAAATATCTGACATTACTTCAATCACACATCATCATTTGCAGGACATAAAAGAGACACACTTTCACCTTTTGTTTAAATTCTAATGAGAATTACACTATACTCAGGAGAATGGAAAGCTAAAAGTTCCCAAACTCCTTGAGCAAAATGTAGCTCTTAATAACAGGATTGTCTTGCACTCCCAGGGCATTAGAAAGTCTATGCAAAATGAAACATCTATTAAAATTTCTATGATATTTCAACTGCAAAAGAGTGCAGACATCAAACGTTTTCTGTTCTCATCCATTGCACAAACCTCTTTTCTAGGAACAGGGTTTCTTGGGAGTGTAGAGGTCTACAAACTTTTAAATATGGAAACTTTCCAACTCCCTTGTTAGGTCCTTTTCTAAAGGTAATGAGATCCGACAAAGATAAGCCGAATTTTCATCTAGTATCTTACAGGAATCCTGGGATAAAAGAAGGTGAGATACCAGGGCCTGCATGACACCTGTGGTTTTATCATTTGAAAAAAACAGAAGTGGAGTGAAGAAACCCACAAATATCTCCACCTCCAAAAATCCAACCCATTCATCTCAGACTTTCAGAAAAGTTCTGTTTTTAATATTAAATAATAAATGTAGAAGTCCATATCTATATATTCACAGTATTTCCTCTTTCTGGCAGGATATAACCCAATATTTCAAAAATATTTGGGTTTAATTTCCTTAAAAAAAAAAAATCTCTAAAGTTTGCTATTATGAACGGCATTCCTTCCCTGAAGTAAGAACCAAACCTTTGTAATATTTTCTGAATTTCTCAAACTTAGAAGTCTGCCTCCATTATGAAAAGTTATATTTGAACCTTATGTCATTGATTAACTTTTTGTTCATATTCAATTATATCAGGGTTTTTAGTTGTAATTAAAAAAAATAATTCTCTCTCTTCCAATTAATAAAAATTGACAACAAAGTTAAATTGTTTAATACTCTTTTTTCCAAACTATTGGCGCATTTCCTAAATTCAGAGTAAAAAGGGTCAAAATAATATATGACGAGCAACAAGGAAATTAGTTTTCCTTGGAAACTGAGGAAACTAGTCAGATCCTAGTTATACTGACAAGGATAAATCACAGAAAAAGATATTGTTAGTTTTGAAAAGAAAACATTTGACAAAAAAGCTTACAGACAAAATAAACAGCATCCTTGAAGTCCATTTCTAATTGATTTTACTGATTCACCAAAGGTAGTAAAGCAGTGCTATGAATTACTAATCCCAGATTTACATGATCAATTGAATTTGAGGGTGAAAGGTAAAATCAAAAAACCAGCTAGCTTCATCTGTGCCACAAATTCAATGAACTCTTAGAAAATGTGCACAATAGCAGCCTCCAAAAGCTTTTCTTAGCATATTGTACTTCTCGATTTTAAACTGAAGAACCTACAGGGTGTTAATAAATTGAGTACAATAGTATATCTTGCTTTTAATAAGATGTTTGTTCTGAAAGCACATTAAAGCCTCATTCAAAACGAAGGTGATAATGCATACGTATGGCAGCTTAATAATAGAAATCACACCTTTCTTTTCTTCTTACCTAGATCCTTCCCTCTACTTGTTTTTCAGAAGCTGCACGTGTTTTAAATGAGTTGTCTGGTCAATAAGTAAAAAGTCTATTAGATGTCTTTCACATATTTGATTTTTCAGATAAAATGGAATGCTTGAAAGCCCTCAACAATGATTGAAGGTGTTTCTTTGCTTTACTCTAAAAGCTTTTTTGGCAAGTTTCCAACCAGTGAAGCACTTCACTGCACAGATGAGATCTTTGCAATGATTTATATGATAAAGTTACACTCCTTTACTGAAGGTAAGCTTATTAAGAGATGGTAAAAAACCAATACCAGACAACCAAAAGCTGGCTCCTCTATAGCTACACATTTAAAATCCCTGCTTATATATAATCTTAATTCTGATTGTACTGCTACCACTGTCTTCCTCAACAACTTCCTAATTGGTTTAAAATTCCTGAAGTGTGTGTCATTGTTGTAATTCTCACACAGGATCAGATCAGATACATAATTGAAAAAAAGCATGGAAGAGCTCTCCTATGGCAGCCTATATTTTAGAGGAAAATCAATCATTTCTAGAATGAAAGACACCTGAGAGAGTCTAGGAAGTTATAAAACTCCAGGACCGGTAGCAAGCAACAGTACTCTTAAAAAGATTTCTAATGACCTGGATTTTTCTTTTTAATTGCCTTTAAGATGTTTTTCTTTTACTTAACTAGTGTCTGCTACATATTTGTAAACCAGAAGGCACACTGAGACTTTTTGAAATAAGAATCCAAACATTAGGGGGCAGGATGTAACAGCCAAGTAAACAGTGGGATCCCGTACCCAGGAGGGAATGCCAGACAAGTTCTGCTTTCTAGGGAGGCTTTTGCCACGTCTCCCAACAGGCTCCAGTGTGGACATGTTCACAGTGGATTTCTACACTAAGATGAAACTCTCCTTTCTAATGATGGAGATTCTGGGAAGCTGAGGTGAGCGTGTTCCAAAGGCTGTAACTATTGTGTCTCCTTTGACAAACATTGTAGAAAACTGCAGAAATGCATGTTCCTGCAACATTCACAGTGAGCTTTCACGACTCGAACAGGTGTAAGTGATTTGATAAACTTCAAATAAACATCAGAACAACCCTTAAACCCACACAATTTCAGTAAATATGATTTACCCTTATTTTCTTTTCATCTCATCTTCCTACTACTCCCACACAGAGCTTCATCCCCTGAGTAGAAAGATGTCCAAGTGCAATCATTGGCAGAAAAAATCTTATTTCATTCCTTTCAGTAAGAAAGGGCACATTTAATTTAAATTATACACAAATGAAGGCTACAGGTCACAGAAGAGGTGGCACACAGCCCTTCAGAGAAGAAAATATTATTCTCTTTAAAACACTGACCATCTGTCAATTTAAATCTGTCAATTTAAACTGATCACTTGTAATTTTTTTTCAAGACACAGAGACCTTAGAAATGTGAGGCATTATCCAAAATGAATCAAAATTAATGGAAGATTTATTCCACTGAGTTTTGGATCAAAGCATTGTGTGAAGACACAGACAGCTTTCACACTTTGCCTGTGTTTAGTGTTATAACTTTCACAAAATTATAAAGTATGCATGACTTACTAGGAAAGGATCTCACACCTACTTTGCACCTGTGAGGACCAGTTCCCTGTGCTGCAGATCTGGTGCCAAATCTCAACGGTATAATTTCTCACAGATGCTCTTTGCACAGACGAGGATTATCAGTGGTACAAGCCACGAGAGAGCTGTATCCTCTCTCTGAAGAGATGAGAGAAAAAGGATTCTAGTTTGTTTTCTTCACGGAGTTTTCCTTCTTTCAAGAGACAAAATATGTTTAGTAAACTGCCTCTTTATAATGAAATTGTGCCAAAGCTGAAAGTTTCATGCTTGGTTTGTTTGTTTTCCAGCTGAGGCTTTTAGGATATAGTGTTCTAGCATTGTTGTAACACCCACAATAAATTACAGACAGTCCTGAAAATCTTCAAACTATAAGATACAACAGAGACACCTACTACTGCTCTGCTCTTGCAGGTCACTGCTTGGATCAACTCTGGTGATAGGAGACTTGTTTTATCTTAGTTATCCTTTTCATCTTCTGTTTCTTTGCTGAGCAACTTTTCACTACAGTTTTATGCAGACAAAATTTCTACTAGAAAAAAATAAACAAACAAACCATAATTCTAAAGTAATAGTCCCATGACCTTTTGTCATTATTTTTAAGCACAGTTGGTATATGAACACCAGCCTACAAACTATCATCAGAGCAAATGCTGTCTCAAAATTACCAAGACATAGAAAAACATCATTTACACAGAAGAATATAAAATGACACTACTGGTTAAAAGATAAAGCATATTGAAAGAATTTTTCATGTGGCATTTTTATGTGATAATTAATTCTTAAAAGCCTGAGTTTCAGTCTCCATATAAATAAGTGGATGTTAATAGGCGATCCATACAGACTCCCCTTTTAAAATACCAATGAGATAACCCTTATGCTTATACATGTGTAAGTACAATTAATACAGCCACCCAACTGGAAACAAAATTGCTTTAGTTAACCAACCATTGCAAGGCAATCAAGTGTGGTATCAAAAGTAATTGTAGAAGATTCATTTGGGGAATAACAGCAATTACTTCATACAGAATTCTCCCTTCCTTCTTTCAGTTTGCATACATTTTTTTCATGAGTCTCTGTGCCAGAAAAATAATTGGACCATCACAAGTGTCAAAACCGTCCCCCTTTCAATTTGTAGTGTACAAGAAATTTCAAACTGACAAAGCTGCTTCATTTAGATATATTGGTTTGTACCTCTGAGTCGTAACTGCTTTAATCTAAAACATTCAAGCAGGCTTAATTCCTCCAGCTGTCCAGGCAGCTGGGGAATTGGAGAGTACCAATGGAGTAGGAAACAGAGAATGGGATTTCTTTATTTGCCTGGAGCTAAGCACTTTTGTTTTGATTTCATAAACTTCACAAATATTCTCTTAAGACCTAATAGTTTTCTAACAGGTAAATATTATTTTTGGGCCATACAAGTAAACTGTAGTTCAACTATTTTAACCAACTTTGTGCTTCATCAGGAAATAATACATCACAACCCAATATTTATTTTTTTTCCTTTTTTACTTAGAAGACATTTGGTATTCTTAATTATTACTCTTAATTAATATTTCTTTGAATAACTTTGTACCTTTAGTAAATTAATTAGTAATTTTTAAAATTATTTTAATATTTATCAGTGAAAAATACCCATATCCATTACGATCTTTTTTCCTGTCACTTAGCTAAAATGAATGGTAAACATGTAAGATACATGCTCTTAACTCATTTTAGATTTTCAAAATGTCCAGCTCACAGCTGGATAACTGAGTGACACAGTGGATAAGCAACGGGCTCATGGGTCAGGCACAAAGGTTATAGTGAATGGGGGGACATCAGGCTGGCGACCTGTCACTGGTGGGGTTCTGCAGGGTTCCATCCTCACCCTGATTCTCTTCAGCATCTTCATTAATTGCTTGGATGCAGGATTCAAAGGAATACTAAGGAAGTTTGTTGATGACACTAAACTGGGAAGGAACTGTCGCCTCCCCCAAAGGCAGAAAGGTCCTGCAGAGAGACTTCGACACATTGGAGAGATGGGCAACCATCAACCTGATCAAGTTTAACAAGGGCAAGTGTCAGATTCTGCACCTGGGATGGGGCAACTCTCGATGTGTTATAAAGTGAGAAACGAGAGGCTGGAGAGCAGCTGCAGAAAGAGACCTGGGGGTCCTGGTTGAACATGAGTCAGCAGTGCCCTGGCAGCCAGGAGGGCCAACCCAGCCCTTAGGATTGCCCCGCTCTGCTCTGCACTGGGGTGGCCTCACCTCGAGTGCTGGGGGCAGTTTTGGGCACCACAATATAAAAAAAGACATTCAGCTGTTAGAAAGTGTCCAAAGGAAGACCAGGGGAATCCTTTTAAGGAGCAGCTGAGGTCGCTTGGTTTGTTTAGCCTGGAGAAAAAGAGTCTGAGGGGAGACCTCAGTGTGGTCTTCAACAACCTCACGAGGGGCAGCAGAGGGTCAGGTACTGATCTCTTCACTCTTGTGACAAGTGACAGGACCCAAGGAAACAGCCTGAGGCTGAGTTGGGGGAGGTTTAAGTTGGATATGAGTAGGTTTTTCCCTCAGAGGGTGGTTGGGCACTGGAACAGGCTCCCCAGGGAAGTGGTCACAGCACCAAGCTCGACAGAGTTCAAGAGGCGTTTGGACAACACTCTCAGGCACATGGTGGGATTCTTGGGGGGTCCTGTGCAGGGCCAGGAGTTGGACTTGATGATCCTGATGGGTCCCTTCAAACTCAGCACAGTCTATGATCCTATGAAACTGAAAGAAGGTTGGTTTAGATTAGGCATTAGGAAGAAATTCTTTCCTGTGAAGGTCGTGAGGCACTGCCACAGGTTTCCCAGAGAAGTTCCCTGGATGTGTTCAAGGCCAGGTTGAATGAGGCTCTGAGCAATCTGGACTAGCGGAGGGTGTCCATGCCCATGGTAGGGGGGGTCAAAACAAGAGGCCTCTTCCAATCCAAACCATGCTGTGATTCTGTGATTTATAAAAGACTTAAAATTTAAGTTTTTTGGTTTGTTTTCATTGTTTGGTCTGCCTCAAGTAGTTGGAATTTAATATGTTATAGTACTTAAAACACTAGAAGAAATTATACTCTCATTGAATTAGAAATAGTACAGAAAAGGTATTTTAGTAGATGTGGATTTGTATGTCTGTAAATAGTTTAGTCTCCTAACTACTTTTCAAAAGGACAAGCAAATTCTGTTCTTTAGACAATTTGGACAGCCTTTACACTAAATCATTAGGTGAAATTAAAAAAAAAAAAGAGTCTGTGCAAGTAAATATGTGGTTTTTTCTCTGTATTAGCACATTTCAAAAGACTGTATTTAAGATGCTCATTTTTTATTATACTGTGACATTAACCTGAAAATAAAATCTTGAATGCTTGCATGTTTCTTTTGCTGTGAACTGTGGAAAACCTTCTCATATTTAGAATAAGGTGTTAGAACAGGCACCCTGACAGTCTTTGGACTGACACATCCCTTGTAGCTCTGTACAGACCTCGGTCTCACAGCCAGCCTTCTGTGCCCTTCCTTTTTTGCTTATGTCCCGCTCAAGTCAGCCCATATACACTTCCCCAGATGGAATGCTCGTGATATTTTCTCCTTAAAACTCCATAGGCTATTGTTCGGCTACAATCTGACTGTCAAGGACATTGCTGATCACAAGCTCATTAGAAGCAGAAATAGCTTGTCCCATGAGTTTCTTTCTACAATGACTCATGTGCAATGCTGCTGGAAGGGCTTTCATCACCCAAAACCAAATCCTGGATGAGAAATGAACCTCATGCAGCATAACATAGACCATTCATAATACTATCAGAAGTACTTTTAAGAACCCTCGACTGCAGAAAGTTTTACAGTCTATCTTCTATTTTCCATCACAGCCATTAGGAGAATGAATCTTCCCGTGAAAATTAAGTTTATCAGAGAGATCTGTGTGCAAACTAATTTGAGCAGGCATTTTTTAAAAAGTAGGCCAGAACAGAAGAAAGATTACTTCTGGCAAAAATGGAACAAATTGAATTATAAGAGGCTTAATACATTTATTTGAAATTTAATTGCATAACCTAATGTCAAGGTTATTATATGGTGCACACTGTTCTGATCCAAATTCAAAACAGTACAGTACGATCTCAGTGTGCAGTTACTTTGTTATAAATCCAACCGCTTTTTTTTTTTCTTCAATAGTGAACACAGTCTTTGCCTGAACCACAGCATTAATATAAAATCACATTTCCAAATTATTTTGAGATGTCTCCTTGGCAGTGAATTCAGATAAAACCTGAAACCTCTTTGGTATAACTGACTTCTACTGTGAAAAAAAGGGTAAAAAGGAAAACAAAAGCTGAGGCGGTGTTGACATGATGCCAGAATGTACAGAAGAAGAAAAAATATTAGAATGAGATTCTGACTGTATTCACACAGTTCTGCATTGAATCCATCAAGCCTGCAGGTTTTGTTTTCTGTTCACAAGAGAGACAGATTAGCAGAAAATGTTGCTGAAGCGTTCTTGTTATAGCATCTCCATGGAATATGCATTGTTTTACCGTGTATTAGAAGCTGTGCCTGTGCAGAGAGCACATTTAAAAGCATTCAGGCTGTATCCAAACTCTCTGTACTCCTAAACCCAGTAATTCCGATGTGAGTTACATGGCCTGAACTTAGGGCCTTTTTTTGGTCTGTTTTCAGATCTCCAAGTGCCTGAGTAACACTGGATCAGAATGAACATTTGTGCTGGTTTTGACTGAACTAGAATTAATTTTCTTCATTATAGCTAGCACGGGCTATATTTTGGATTTGTGCTGGAAACAATGTTGATAATTCTGGTGGGTTGCTTTTTTTTACTGGTGAGCAGTACTTTTGCACAGTCAAGGCCTTTTCTGCTTCTCACACTGCCCCTCCAGTGAGGAGGCTGGGGGTGCACAGCTGACCCCAGCTGACCCAAGGGATATTCCACACCATACAACAACATGCTCAGCACATAATGCTGGGGGAAGAAGTAGGAAAGGGGTGGACTTTTGGAGTGATGGTGTTTGTCTTCACAAGTCATCATTAAGGGCAAAGGATGACTGCTTTCCTGAGGATGGATGAACTGCCTGCCCATGGGAAGTGCTGAAGGAATTGCTCGTTTTGCTTTGCTTCTGCATGCAATTTTTGCTTTACTTATGAAACTGTCTTTATCTCAACCCATGAGTTTTCTCATTTTTACTCTTGCAATTCTCTCCCCCATCCCAATTCAGTGGGAGTGAGCAGGTGCCTGTGCAGTGCTTACTCGTCAGCTGGGTTTAAAGCATGACAACGTTCTTAGAAAACCATTATGCATTTAACTGTGTGCCGCTGCGATCCTCGTGGATGTGCAAACACAGTCTAGGTTTGTAGCAGTACCCTGTAAAAGTACCATCTGCTTTTACTTCTGAAGGAGCATGGAATAAAGGCATAATAAATGACTTTGACACTTAGCAGGGAACTATAGCCTAAAATTAAGAGGCTTATAATCATGCAGCACAATATTAATTTGGCCAGATTGGTAATAAAAAATCAATATTGTACATTTTAAAATCATGCCACTTATTTTTCAGTAAAGCCTGAAATGACTAAAGAAGATAATTTAATGTTTGACCACATTAGGGCCTCTTTCAGCAATACTAGAATACTGAAAGAAGAGATGCAGTTATTAAAATATGGAAAGGTATTCTAAAAAATAGTCTATGACTCCCAAGTCATGCAGATAACCAAATCCTTCTGTATTAAGTTATTTCCTGGTATTATTTTTTTCCTTCACATAAGGAAAAGACAACTTGTAAAAATCTTTTCTATGATTCTGTTTCAGTGTTTGGAATAAGCACACTTCTAACTGATAGCAACCATCACTCAGATGTCTTCTTTACAGTAATTCCCTGTCAAAGCAAACAGATGTCTTGTGTACAACTCAGAGCTACACCCCTGGGTCTGTGAAGCTCCCTATGAGCTTCTGAAGGGAAAAGTTCACTTTATTCTCTAGACTCCCTGGTTGAGACTCTGTTTACTGAATTAAATAAAATGCCTATTCATAGTCAGTAACCCCTTCTGTAGCAGATATATAAACAACATATTTGTAAGACTATAGTTAACATTTCAAAGAGGAAAAATCAAAGAAGGTTAAAAGGAGAAAAACTGAAGCTTACCCCAAACTCATCCCTCCACTGATGTGATGCTTGATACTTCTCTGCTTCTTTAGCAAGGCGCTGAAGAACAAAGAGAAAGAGGGCATGAATTTTAGTCTTTACTAATTCTTCACAAAGAAGTCTTTCTCTTTTACTTTTCTCATATGCATGTTTTCTCTCTTTAAATTTTATATATCTATGCTTTTTTGCACTTATTTGAAAATTATGTATATTTGAGTAAAGGTGAACCATCTCATCTAAAAAATGCTATTTTCTTTATTATTTGATATTTAAGTACTGTAATGCATTAGAAAACCTCCTCTCCAATATAATTTAAGTTCTGGTTAAGTTCAAAATCTATCAACATCCTGCTGAAAATACTTCCTCCTCACACAAACTGCCTTGTCTTATGTGCATTAATTTAATCTACCATCCAATAACAAGTACATATTAGAATATTGAAGCACCATGTTATGGACATTTATTTCCCCATTATATCATTTAGCTTCAATTATAGAAACGACTGACAGCCCTGTGATTATTAGGGACACATAAAAAGTCAGTAATTTGGGACTAGCTGGAGTCTGATCTCATGGGTTGAATTAGCAGCTGGAGAGTAACAGGCATGTTCCTAGAGGGCATTTTCCCCACATTTAATACTTTGAATAAAATCCAGTCTTTTTACTTAGCCCCACAGGAAGCAAAGCATAGTGTACAGGAATTTGCTCTTTCAAATCAATCTCTTGTACAGATATATCCATTAGATTGGATGATGTGTTCCTCCTCATACAAAATTTGAAGTTTTGAAAATAAGCTGTTTGGACACAATTCTTAGAAGTTTACTACAAAGAAGTTTACTTCTATATTTTGCGTATAGAAGTTTCCAAGGTAATGCATGTTCTCCAGCTAGGCTGCACACGGATCTCCCATCCCTAAAGCAAGCCAGCTCGCTCTGAAGAAGCAGCTACCTGATGTGGATATAGTTCATGTGGACTCAGCCATGTCCTAATTGTTGAGTGACTTACTTTTAGAACTCAATTATTTTACAACCCAATAAAAATTTTAGCAACTCTTTTTAGGAAGTCATGGTCCCTTTCTAACAAACACAGCCTGATTATGTCCACCAGAAAAGTATGGATGAAAATGCTTACTGTGTAACAATAAGTCTGATGACCCTTTTAATATTCAGACCAATCCCTACACAAAATGAACCGGTGTCTAAGTCACATTTTCAGTAGAGTCACCTTGTCATTTCTTGCTAATAACTAAAAGGAATATGACCAGAAAGTCCATGTAAGCTGGAATTGCAGACATGGTGCTGTCAGAACGTCACCTCAGACCTGTCCCAGATGGCAACTGCCTGTGCTACCCCATCCCAAGGGCAACCCCTCTCCCCACTCTAATAGCTGCCAGGATGATTGATACATTTCACAGATAAGAACTTAGGATCTTTTCCTTATTTTTGGGTTTGAAATCATTCTTTAAAACCAGAAAAAACCTCAGCAAAGCTGTGTGCTCTACTGCCACAAATTGTGTCCCCACTCAATTGTTTTATTGTCAATTCAAATGATTCTTAGCTAACAGAAACATACCAGCACCTTACAGGCATTGTCCACTGGAGGTACCTCAACAGCAACCAAGTACCACATTAATCAAAGAAAAACTATGATATCATTTCACACATTATATTTGGAAAAAGCACAGTCCAACTCTCTCTTGACTGCACTGGACAAACATCTACAGTATTTTCACTTATTTGGTAATATATTAGAACAACTTTGTCCATCTAATTTATGCACTCAATCTAGCCTGTTCTGCATCTAAATTTGTATATCCTCTGATAAATTCAAGCCGATTAAACCATATTTCACCAGATTGCAGCAAAGCAAGATATAACACTTACTACACATGTAAATAGCTGCAGTTAACACTGCCCTCAGATTTCCTTCACACTCTGCTCCATTGCCTTAAGGTACTCTGAAAACCACAAAAGACAGCAGAACCCAAATGCACAAATGCTGATAGATGGATTATGGAGAGAAATACATACTCATCATTAACACTCATCACTACTAAGAATTTTCCATGGGAAGAACTGCAGCCATGCTTGAAATTCCTCAGCTCTACTGGTAGATTTCTTAGCTAATCTGCACTATAAAGTGAAAATGCTAAAAGCAAATTAGAAAAAAAAAAAAAAAAAGTTATTCTGGGTTGTTTTCTCTTGTCTCAAATCAAGGGGGAAAAAAAAGAATATCCCTTACAAAATAGATATTGTATTCTTATTCTCCTTTAGAATTTTTCAGTCAAGTTTCAGTTAGAACCCACCCTAAGTGCCCAAGTGACCTTCTAAAATAGCCCCACATGCAGTATCTACAATGCGTTACACCTTAAAATAGCTTCCAAAATGAGAGGCTGTCATATGGGACGTGTACAGAGCTCTGTCTAAGGTAATCAAGCTCATACAAAATTCCAAGCAAATTGTTCAGAAACAATAATCACCAATGAGAAAACAGCTGCTTCTTGACTCCTAGAACCCCAAACCCAACACCGTAATGGGAGTATACGTGACAACAAGACAGGACCATGCATACAGGCTCCAGCAACAGGCCGAGACACCTTTTTGATTTCTTCATCACTGTTTACTTGAAGAATCTCTGCATTTTGCACTACTGTCCAAAAATCTTTTTTTTGTTGTTGTTGTTACAGTTATTTGACCAATTTTTAAAAATTTTATCTGCAATGTATCTGATACTTTAGCTGGAATGTATATTTAGAATGTACTTCCTAGTACCCTATGTCAACACTCCTTGGTCAAAAATAGCTGGACAGTTAAGCAAACTCAAGTTACCTGTGCCTTTTATTATGACACAAGGAGAGACTAATTTTTCATCTCTCAAAGAAATCATGCCTGCTTCCTTTTGAGGTATGCAAATGTCAGGTCTGGCCTTCCCTGTTTTGATGGAAGAGTCTCTGGAGAATGCTGACAGAGAAGCTGCATAACAGCTGGCTGACACCTGGCACTTCCCATTTTCCCTCTCATTACAATGAAGGTTTAATAAGGCAACAGCTTCTTTAACACCATGACCCACTGCAGCTCCCTACGGGTTTCTCCATAAAATACTAAAATCCCAAGATTCCAATTTTTATGTGCAAGAAAATAAGAAGAAATGGTTTAAAACAATATTCCTGTATGCTAGCTTTTAATAATTTCTTCCTCCATGCCTCTGTACTGTGTGCTGTGTAGATGAAAGCTGTGAGATGTTTTCATGCCTTGATTGAAGCTCTATTTAATGTCATCTTTTTGGATACAGAGTATGAAAAACAGAACAACACTAAAAAGATAAAAAGAAACAAAACTAACATGTAACAGAAATGTTCTGACTTACTTCAATATATTTAAAGAACTCTACTTCATGCAGTCTGGTGGAGAACACAGATTCACTCTGAAGTAGTAAATAAATTGAGGAACCAGGACCAGGGAAAGAGGGCTGCAAAGGCTAACAGAATGCTGTAGCATCTATTCATTTGGAGGATGCCTGACATCTGTGAGATGGTGTTTCTAAGTAAGGGATCAAAAGAGTTGATGCCAGATTTAGCCAGTGAGATTGACACAGTAGCTGATGTCGAATTTAAGGTGCTTGGAAACACTTTGATTAAACATGCGATTTGTTTAATAAATTTTTCTAGATTAAACAATTACTTCTATCTCTTTATTTCTTTTTTAAGTTTAAACTTTTTTTTTTTTAATTATTAATGAGGACTGCTCTTTTTTTTTTCTAAGTAGGGTGCAGTGTGATTATTTTCAGGAATTTTCAGAAGACTTACCTCATCAATAAAAACATAATTATCCCTTGAAAAACAGTCACTGCCCACAAATAAGTATTTTTAATCAAACTTTGAAAGGAGTCAAGAGGTAACTTCCACTAGGTTTCCTTATATCTTTCAAAGAGAAAGGTTACCTTTAAAGGAAAACAGCTATTGAAAAGCTAGGTAAGGTGCAAGTGTTAATGCACTCCACCAGCCTATGAACCTTCCTTTAACTTTTAAAGGGATTATGAAGGCTTATACACATACAAATACACACACAAATAATAGAAAAGCAAAGCAGCAACAACAAAAGATCCAAAGCCCAGCTACTTGTCAGTCTCAAAACCCTTCATTTTTGAAGGTCTTGTCCCCAGTTTCCAAGTTCACGTTACTGTCTATGAAAGGCAGCCTTTGATGCAGCACAGACTGCAAGAATCTTTATCTGATCTGTAAAGATCAACTCCCTAGAAGGCCTATTCATCTTCCAGCCTTCATTTTTTTACGTATATGTCATATTTTTATCTCCTCCTAGCCAGCAGAGGATTCTGTCAGCAAATGGCCCAATTAAAATTATATTCAGTACAATGAAATAATTTTTTTTGTGCTTCCCACTCTCCTGTAAGTATTTTATTTGAAAATTATATTAAACTACTTCTTGATATATTAAACTATTATAAAATGTGTAATCTTAAGGTTAACAGATATCAGTAGCCTCACAAGCTTTCTAAAACACAAAATTGATGTATGTTTTAGGTTATTTTAGGAAAATAAATACCCAGGGAAAACATATCAATATCAAGCTTATAAAAAACAACTTAGAATACACAACGACTTTCAAGCCCTGATTGTAAAATATTATCCAAATATTCAAAACTGTTCTTGTATGAGCAGCGCAAAAGCCATAAGGAGTACGTGTAAAAGTGGTTTAATACATAATTTTCCTGTATGTGTCTGAAATACAAATAGTTTTCTTCCACAGTTGATTATGATTTGGATATGAATTACAAGATGAGGAAGAGATTTTGTAAAACTCAGATACGGTGTCTGAAGCGCCAGTGCAAGACTGATATTGTTATTTCACTGCAGGTTTAATACAGACTGACAAAGTCTAAAAGATTACATTGCCATCTCAGTAAGCTGTTACATTCTATATTAAACTAAATTAGAACTATTCTCTTCTACCTGGATTGTAGTGTCTTTACATGCATAGCATATGTTATATTTTCACAGGAATTCTTGGTAATGAATTATCCAAATACCCATGAATTATCCTATTCAATAATTGTACCCTATTGTATAAAAAGATCANTATTAAACTACTTCTTGATATATTAAACTATTATAAAATGTGTAATCTTAAGGTTAACAGATATCAGTAGCCTCACAAGCTTTCTAAAACACAAAATTGATGTATGTTTTAGGTTATTTTAGGAAAATAAATACCCAGGGAAAACATATCAATATCAAGCTTATAAAAAACAACTTAGAATACACAACGACTTTCAAGTCCTGATTGTAAAATATTATCCAAATATTCAAAACTGTTCTTGTATGAGCAGCGCAAAAGCCATAAGGAGTACATGTAAAAGTGGTTTAATACATAATTTTCCTGTATGTCTGAAATACAAATAGTTTTCTTCCACAGTTGATTATGATTTGGATATGAATTACAAGATGAGGAAAGATTTTGTAAAACTCAGATACGGTGTCTGAAGCGCCAGTGCAAGACTGATATTGTTATTTCACTGCAGGTTTAATACAGACTGACAAAGTCTAAAAGATTACATTGCCATCTCAGTAAGCTGTTACATTCTATATTAAACTAAATTAGAACTATTCTCTTCTACCTGGATTGTAGTGTCTTTACATGCATAGCATATGTTATATTTTCACAGGAATTCTTGGTAATGAATTATCCAAGTACCCATGAATTATCCTATTCAATAATTGTACCCTATTGTATAAAAAGATCACCCAGTTTGTCACACAGAGTGTTGAGTTCAACAAACAACTGTAAACTGCAAGGTCAGTAACCCAAAAGTGAATATAGATGTGATAATGACAAGCCCATAACCCTCATATAAATACATCTAGATTTATTTTCTTTGTCTTATTTCCATACTTCCAGTGGGGCACAGGAGGAGTTAATAGGGACTGACTACCCTTTCACATGTTATTTATAAAGATATTTCTTATATGATCTTCCTTACACATGGGCACTGATAATAATTATCACCAGAAATGCTGATCTAGATTTGATGAAGCTGAGGCATGTCAGTTTGGATAAGACGGTCTCAGCCATAAAACAGTGTCTTTGAACCAAAGACATACCTAATTTTGCTGATTTCAATTGTAACAAGTTTTAATATTTCCTCTTTCAAGTAAATTTGTTTGCTTTTAAAAATATTGTGATTGCCAATACTGAAACACAAAAGTTTCCATGAAAATTCATATTTCCCTATGTCAAATAGGGACTCTTTTTCCTAAGCTTTGCCGTATTCCATTATGTAAATAATCTTCAGCATAACTGTAACCAGAAATTTAAACATACTTTTAAGATTTTTTTTTAATAAATACATAGTGACCAAATATAGGTTTGGTTTGTTGTTGGTTTTTTTTTTTCTGATCTGCAGCTTGGGTATATTTTAGGTATTTACACTGCAGAGCCACAGCTTCTCTTTACTCTGACATCTGCTGTGCCACATGATGGTAATGTGATCTGTGCTCTGTTAATGAGGATATCTGAAGCATGTAAGGTCACAGAAAGACTGTGTTTATAATTGGTCTCCTATATTCTATACAGAATTTGTATGTTGTACTCCTCAGCTACTCTCTGGGGACAATTTCACTTTTGTCATCTAAGGCAGCAGTTGAGTCATATTCATATGGAAAAAGGGTATACTAGGGGTCTGCTGACATTGTGATACTTACCAAAGCACTCTTCCTATAAAATTACTGGCCTAAATGTATATATAATTTAAGACAATGAGCAATTAGCACAATTTTTTGAACAGCTAATGTCATTACACACTGGACAACAGTTCAAAGTAACACCTCAATCCTTGTCTTCCACTTTATAAACAACTAACAGCAACCTAAAATGCTAAATTTATTTTTTTATAATTCAGCTGTAGATTACAAAACTCAACTTTATTAAACAGTAAACAGAAAATTACTTTCCACAGTTTGTCTGCTTTTCTAATGCATTTCAAGTCATTTTTGCTTTGTTCATATGAAAAGTCATTCTATTTCAGACCTTCTAATCAGTTTTTCTAACAAGACGACCTTACATCCAAAACAAGGCTGTCATGTTGAAAAAAGAAACCTAATGGAAAAAAATTATTATTGCCCTCCACATGTTTAGAATACAGGACTTTAAAGGATTTCTGTATCTGTTAATAGCTGTAGTGAAAATCATTCTTTATGATTCAAGACAACCTTTATTCCAATTGTTTACTTAAACAAAACAAGGAAAAATAAGGCTGATTCTCTTCAGAGAACTTTTACACTTCTCATGGTTTTCTAGTTCCAAAGCATACCAAGGCAATGGTCTAAATATGATCAGAAATCAATGTGAAATCAAATCTGAACTAGACTACTTGAGATTACAATATTTCAGGTGAAGTTAATGCTTTCTGACATAACTAATCACATTTATTTTAACAGGAAAAACTGAAATAAGGATGTCCTAAATAAATGCATCCCACATGTGCTTTTGACATCTAAAGCATCACGTGCAATCACCTGTCACTGACAAAAGTGTCATATAATAAAAGTAAAAAAGGATAAAACCCAAAGAACATTTGTCACATTACATAAAAGTATCCCTTCTCTAAAACATGAACTAGAAATAGGTCTTCTCTTCTATTTGTTCTTTTCTTTTAATGTATGTAAGAATTTCCCTAACACTAGCAAATTAAAGAAAAGAGAAGAAAAAAGTGGCATAGTGGTAGTATATCAAGTCCTAAAAGAGTGGTGAAAGAGTCTTTCAAATATTTTATACTATATTAGGATTCTCAGTTAAGTTTTAGAAAGAATCTAAAATCCTTCAGAAGTAGTCAAACATACAGATATTATCAAACACTTTTTATTTCTGTCCTGAAAACAAATCACATAGAGCTGGAGCTATATACACCACTGAAAGTCATCACTGGAGAATAAATAACTAAATAAGTAAATAAATAAATAAGCTAAACCCCATACATTTAAACTTCTTGAAAAGTGGTATAGCTCAATATGTACTCAGGTGAGTGCACAGCTTGCAGAAGTTGCAGGGGGGATGATGTCAAGTACTAGTTTATAGCTGTCTGAAAACTTACTGGTTTCACCTCAGCTTTGTCTATAATGTCCATAATCCTAACTAGAACTAGTAAGACCATTGGTACCAGATGAAAAGAAACCTTACATGATCAGTCAAAGGGAAAAATGAGCCACAGGTCCAAAGGCATTACTGGAGGAGTCCTGAGTACCACAGAAAGAACAGATTAAACACAGCCACAATGAAAAACACAGGGAGCATAAAATTGTCTTCTGTGACTGCAGCCCGACGTTCCATCCACAAAGCATGAAATATTATTTATGTGAAATATCTTACACACTTAATATGGTGCATCATGAGTGTACAAATTAATTATGTTCAACTATTATTAAACAACAAAAAAGAATGTAGCAAATTTCCATCAGAAGGTAGAGAAGCAGAATTGCCACATTTATGGGGAGACAGAGGGAGGAAGGAAGTTCAGTTCCCAAGCCAGAGTATATTTCTAGGATGTGTGCAAGCGGGAGATTTGAGAAGTTGGGCAATATTATGACAGCTTGATACTGCCAAAAATGTTTCAGTAGACAAGGGAGTACGACAGTACTGTAGATAAAGGCAAGAAGAAAAACTATCAGAAGAGTAAGATAATCTGTCAAATGCATCTTGACATCTAGCAGTGAAATCTTACTAGAGCGGTGTATAAAAATAGGGAAGACCACTTCTTTTAAGACATAATTTATCCTTCTCATTCACAGAGGTTTAAAGCCCTTAGAGCATGTTACATTTTCACTCTAATAATTCATATGCCTTAAATGTAAATCACATTAGTGTTATATTTTTAAACATGCTCAAAGTGAAGGACACACGCTGAAACCATTAGACTGAAACTACCAACTGCTTCAACAAATCTCAAATTGCATAACACCATCAGCTCCATCTCACTGCCTGCCTTAAGAAACTCCTGAGCTTGACAGCTGAGCTAGTAACTTCACATGCGTGATTAGAAAATGGCATGTATATTGAGTAGGCATGCCTTGTTATCCTGTTTTTTTTCATATACTTTCTATCAACTCAAGGAGAAACCAGAACGACATAAATTTATTTTTAGAAATATCAAAATTAACTCACTTCACAAAAAGTGTTCTAAAATGTTGAAAAGGTAATTTAATTTTCCTCTGACTTAAAAAAAATTAACTTGACGCATTTCAGCTTGCTTTAGAACTCCTTTAATACCTCCTCAGTAAGTATTCACTTAAAACAAACAAACAAAAAGAAAAGAACCCACAAAATACAACCCACCAGTTTATACATGTTAGCAGAATCACTGAAATCTGAGTAATATCCAAATGGGAACAGACATAACTGAAATATGCACATGCAGCTGCCTTATTTTGAAGGGAAAAGTAGGAAAAAAGAAGAAATCAAATAAATACCTCCTTGCAAAGTACAAGGAGAGAAAATATGGATACAGACTGGCATCACTTATGCAAGAAAAACACTGAAGTCAGTTACCTTAAATTGAATAGGGGATGCATCAGCAGTTGCATCTTGTCTCATCATATAATCAAACAGAACAACAAATTTCACAGAATGCTGAAGTTTCATATGAGTTTAGTAACAATATATCAAATATTATCATTTTACTGTCAATACAACTCAACAATATTAAATATATATTGAATATTCAAAGCACTGTTTGAAGTATTTCGGTTTAAAATTACAGTTTATGCTAAAATCACAAAACTGGAGTTCAGCTAGGTAGGAAAACTAAATATAGAGAAGTGTAGTGAGTTCTAGATTTACTCACACTTTGTGTACTCCAAAAGACATTTAGATGTAATGCTGTTGTAATCCCAAAAGAAGATCATAAAGCTGGAGATTTAAAATCTCTGCTGAATTGATAAGCAAATATGTCTTTTGGCCATGTCACCAGAAACAGCATTAAGCTCTCTCAGATTTGGATGGGTATTTATAGAAAGAAAAGCAAAATCCAGATTTTCCAGAAATAACAGGAGTGAACAGAGCTCATTTATCATCTCTTCCTCTGCAGAATAGGACAGAAATGTTTTATTTCTTTAAGACACATTCATAACCTAAACCATAATGATAAATTCCCAAGTAGTTAATGATTTATAATAAAATCAAGACAGCACTGAAGCCTGCAGCAGCATTTCCAGAAACAGGGCTTTGAACAATGCAACTTTATTAATAATAAAATGTAGAGCTTGAATGGTGGAACCAAAGTGTGAATTTTAGAAAAATATCATCATGTTCACCTCAGTTCTCAGATGTATAAAACAGAATAATGGATTTGACTTATTAAAAGTCTGTTCAAAAATGAATCCACTTCTTAAATATATATATATTTGTTAAAAACTGTAGCTGAATAACAAACGCGTCTTTAAAAATGGCAAGATAGTGTCTCAGCAGCTTTGCATGCCAGGCAAAAAGACAGAGCAGGTGGTGGGCTATAGCTGCTGAATAATCAACCTGATCTCATCAGCAGTCAGGGGGTGAGAGCCAAGGAAACGTTACTGTTGGCAACAGAAGAAACAAATGATACATTAATTCTGCATGCTATTTTCAGGCAACATTTCCCTAATGGAAGTAATTCTAGTCAAAAGAAATAAAAAAGTGTTTAACTGTGAGTCCTGGAGAAAACTGAGTTCCAAGGAAAATTACCTTCCCTTGGCAAAGTGTAACAGTGATTTGTATTTTCCCGGAGGAGCACACCCCTGCTGCTACGCCTGGCTGTGACCCGGGGTAACAGGACACCCAAAGCCCCTTCATTTCTTTCTTATCACGTGGAGTGTAATCACATGCTGCTTCTAAACTTCCCCAAATACAATTTAGAAGAAGTGCTGCACTCCCAACATTCTCTCTCTACTGGACAGGCTCAAGTTTTAATGTTCAAGTGTAGGCATGTGAAGTTTTTAATAACAATTTAGGTCCTTTGTTTGTCACACCTTTTCCATAAAGGACTACATGGGATTTGCTAGTTCTTACCCTCCAACAGAACATTCTTCCAGACTGTAATGTAAAAACACCTTAAAAGTAGACAAAAATGTAAAATGAGAATGCTGAAAATGGTATGTTCTACATTTACGTGCATTGTGTTGGTCATGATTTCTCTTCAGCATCTTTTATCATGCACATGTCATATACTGGACAATTTATGATCTCTTTGTTCCAGGCAGAACAGTCTCTTTCAGGGCATTCTTGTGATTATAAAGAAAATACAACCTGTTTAAGGTATACCATTAACCATTAATCATATTTCTGCACTGTAAGACCTTTAAAATGGAATTATATGTGAAAAAATATATTTTTCATTGTAAAACCTCCACCTTTAAAACTAATGCATATTGTCATAGCTATAGAAGTATTTAATAACTTTTCACACCCATTGTGAAGTAAATATTGTTAATTGTATTTGACACATAAAGGAAAATAAAGCAGAAAGATGACATAATGTGACCAAAGTCACACAAAACATTATCTTAGGTCCTAGTAACACCAAAGTCCATAAGATTTATCCTCTGGGTGGATCCACAGTATTTTTCTTTCAGTTATTTTCCTCCTTCTTCTATGATTATGTACAAGACCTATAACTATGCTTAAGAAATGTATTTGATTGTCTGTCTTAATGACTAATGTACATATTTGAATCAACAGTCAAACTATAATTTCCTTCCAATTTTTACAAAAAGGAAAAGAAAAACAAAAAACAATTAAGATTGTTTTTAGTGTTACCCTCTGAGGTGACATTTGAGAACTACTACAAGAGGTATGGGTTTGTGTATTATGACTTCCACCAAAAGGTGTTTAATTAGGATGTCTCACACTTTTCTCTGTATGAAAATCTAATTGCCACCTTCTAGCTCAAAGAACACAATCAAGAAGCATTATCCCATCTCAAAACTGTCTAAGCATCTTCCTCATGTCACTTTTACATCTGGTGTTATTTTATTTTTCAGTCTTGCATGCTTCTTTTCTATAAAGGTAATATACTGAACCATGCCAACAAACTTAGCACCCTCCAAAAAGTGTGTTTTCTTTTATTCCAGCTACAGCTACTTACTGAAAATCACCATCAGAATAAAACGGTGAATAGCACAAAGAAATAAGAAACAGCTAAGCCATAATTATAAAAAAAAAGATAAACTAAACACTCATGCCAAGAATGTCAGAGTACAAGTAAAGCAAAGTTTCAAGCATACAAACCCTGACCTTAAAGCCTTATTAAAATAAATTACAACTAAGTTCAACCATACAGTGAAGTCTTAACCTGTATCCTGTGTTCAGGTGGTTTTAGCAAAGTTGAATGAAGGGTGTAAGGAGTGGTTACAGTGCAGAAACTTGGGAGACCCAGGTGAGAAGCGACAACAGGAATCCCTTCCACCACACTGCCTGATGACAATACCACTACTTAGAGCTCTGGTTCACAAAGCCAGACTGCTTGACGCTCCTTGATGGCTGAACAGTTACGTGGTTCAGATGTGTCAGGTTAAAGGGAAGATGAAAAATAAGGAAAATTAACTTATTAAATAAATTAAAACTGTAAACTGCATTTTCAAGAAGTTTTCATGTTTCCATCATTGGTCACCTGTGAAGTAACACCTTTATCAATACCTTTCTCCAAATCTTAGATCTTGGACTTATTTTCATCTGTGTTACTAACCCTGCTACACAGAAAAAAAAAAAAAAAAAAAAAAGAAAGAATTAAAAAAAGCACAAAAAACCTGAAAAAAACCCAAATCAAAGCCAAGCCCCCTCAAAAAACCCCAAAACCCAAAAACAACAACACAAAGAAAAAAATCCCAACAAAACTTCAGATTTTTTAAAGTCACAAGCTTACCAAGATCATTGGATAAGTTTGAGGGATATGGCTTTTTACTTAAAAAAAAAAAAGAAAATTCTCTTTGGAACTGGAAATATTAGCAGGTATAGGCAGATATGTGATGATGGCATGCAAGAAGCCACAGGGCAATACAGGAAACACTTCCCGGCTTCTGGAGTCTACCAATCCCATTTTTATTAACTCAGCTGGGGGTGGCAGTAACAAAGCCACTGGTGCTCTGACACAAACTCTCCACGGGAAAGCTGGCAGCCACCCTCTGGAGTGCCCAGAAAGGTGAAAAAGAAGAAAGTGGCAACTTCTGCCAGCTCTTGTTTTTTTCATAACTACAATTCAAAGAGAAGCTACTTAAATTCAAAGCTGTGTGGATTTCAATCCATCATGTATGTTGTCATCCAACAAAAACTGAACAGGTTGCTCACATACGTAATCAGTTTCTGGAAAGATCACAGCAATTAATTAGCAATTTAACTGGAAACAAAGTCACTTATGCTCTGTGCAGTGTAAAAGTAGTGTGGAAGGGAGATTTATTCGCACTCTCTGTGCTGGAGTTTTACAGGTACTGTATGCTCAATAAACTGTAGAATGTAGCACGGAATTATACTACTTATGTTCTGCTGAGTTTGTAGAAAACATTCTTATATTATATCTACATAATAAAGTAAGAAATGCATCATAAAACATACACTCATTTTCTGAAATGTATATGTAAAGTACACATATCTTGGTCCAAGTGTTTCTTCACATAAAAATATATATACTAACTAATGAAAAAAACAAAAACAAAAAGCAAAAAAATTACTATATCAATAGTTTGATGTAACATTTTGGGCCAGCCTGTATAATACAGACAAATTATGCTTTTTTACAGTAGCATAATGGGGTTTGGTGTTTGGACTTTTTTTAGCTGTTAAGCAGTTCAGCTGATTAAACAGTTTAATAGTTTGCACCATTTTTAATTCTTATGCTTTTAGCCTTAACAAAATATAAAGGAAAGAGACAAAAAAGGGTCAATAAAAACTTTAAAAGTAAAACTCACAAATTTAAAAAAATCCTAAAAAAAACCCTAACTTAAAAAAATCCACGCAAACAACGTCACCTTATCTAAAGTAAAGAAATTTGAAGACTGCTTAAATTGATCCTACTGAATTCCTACCTTCAAAAGATCAGGATATTCTAAGAGTAATATCTCTTTACTCCCTGAATCATTAGTCATTGTCCTTTCTGATTTTCTTGCACAGGTAATTTTGTGCATAGTTTTTAGCCCACTATTACCAGATAGGTTTATACATATTTGTGTAGAAGGTGATGGAGTATTCCAAGGGGAGCTGACTGCAGTCATTATAGCTATGGTTATCAAAATGGTAAAACTGCTCATTCTAGTTAGAGCAAACTTTTTGACGCCTTACTCACAGAGAAAAAAAGAAAAAACAAAACAAAACAAAACAAATGCCCTTCTGACATCTGAATTTAGAATTCCTTTAAACTTTGAACAATATAAAGGATGAGGCACTTTATGAGAAAGCTGAGAAAATGGGGTTTTAGTGTTGAATAAAAATCTCTTCCTAAAGCCCTCATTCCCTATTCTATGATTTGCACCAGCATTTCCCAGACACAGCTGTGCCTATTTTTTTTGTCAAATATGAGCAAAGCTAGCTCAGTACATTTTTTAATTAGAGGTTAAACAAATACCTTCCTCCCACTTTGGCCAATGCCTTGCAAGGTTTGCAGAAGGCTTCCTAACAGTTCCTGTCAATCCAGAATAGTGAATATACCAAACAAGAATTTTACTTCACAGCACGTAAATAAAAGAAAAGCCTCCTTAAACCACATGTTTTCCAAGGTTGAATTAAAGTTTCACAGTAATCAAGCTCATTTCAGTGGAAGGACTTCTGGCTAATCATCTCATGTATTTCATGTGCAACCAGAAAGGAATTTGTATTAGATAGACATGTATGCGCTTGGTTTTACATACAAAGGACTGTTTATGCCTTCCTTAAGCAATAACATTTGCAGTGGGCTAAGAGCTGAATCTTCAATATACACTTGAATTGTCAACACATGTTTTAGTATCACCCTCCCTCTCTTATTATAAAACTAGTAAAAAGTCTCAGAAAACATATTCCAGTTTGGAATAGGAGGTTACATTTCCTAAAAATACTTGAAATGTTTGTTTTTCAAATATGCAGTTTCTAGGTATAGCACATTTGGCAGTGTCATAAAAATACTGTTCTTCCTTATTTTTGAGCAATCAAGTTGTCATATTTAAGTGGAATCCGCAACATTGTACCAAAATCTGCTCAGTCAGTAGCAGCTTATCAAACAGATCTAGGTTTGTTTGGGTTTTGCTGGTGCTGTTGTTTGTCGATTGCTTTCTTTGTTTTGGTCTTTAATTTATGGAAATAGTACTGCTCAGATGATACCATAAATCCTAAGCAAAGTATGTCACTGGTGCAATTATCTGTGAGGGGTATGGAAGGCAAATCTGAGAAGCTGCAGCACAAAACAGTCATGACCTACCTGCCCTAGAGATCCAGGTAGCTTCCAAAAATCAGTAGGATTTATTAGAACTACATGGCATCTACAGACAGTTTAATTCTGACCCAAACATACTCTTTACCAAAAATCTTGCCTAAGCAGAATCTCCATAAGTTTTAAAGAGGGATGTAAACATTTCTTACTACCTTAAAATAGATGAGATGAGCCCAGATCCAATGTTCACTGAAACATCATTTAAGAGCCTGACCTAAGAAGGTCTGTGACAGAAGAGACCCCAAGAAATTTATCCCCTACAGAATTATTCCTCTACATAATTATGATCAAAATTATTTGCTTTGCATTATCCTCTTGCAACACTGTCTTCTCTCTTGCCTGAGACAAAGCAGCCCAATTTACAGCCAGGAAAAAAGGATCATATTTTCAAACAGCATAACTTCTCTGATCTTCTATGCAAAATACTGCATTAGTCTTTTAGGGATAAATCCACAGCATCTAGCAACTTACAGTGAAGGACAAGGTACATGGAGGTCTCAGTGTCATCTCATTTACTCTGCTATTATTCAGTTTTACTCCCTTGTCAACTATAATTTCATATTCTGCATTTAGAACTCTATCATCCCACAAGATACAAGGATTTAATGTCTGTCACTAAGACTCAATAAACCATATGTGTTCATGTGTATACAATGCCATTTCTACCTCAGACAATATATGTATGTCAATATTTCTGGGTTTGAGAGCTTAACAGCTCTCCAAAGTACCCAGATTCAGTACTTAAAACAGCTTTATGAAATCTAGTATTGCCTTACAAACAAGTAAGTACTTTTATGCATATTAAAAATACCCCTTATTAGTGTATGTTAACAAACCTATTCTGTGCTATAAAGAAACCTATTATTTGTTCCTACAGCATGTGTGCTCAGCCTCATTATGAGTCAGGGGACCCATTTCTGCACAGGCACCACAGCAATCACTGCAGAATTGGCATGTAACAACACAAAGCAAACTTTTTATGCAGCCAAAGCCTTTGGATACCAGAACAGAATAGGAATCCCTAAAGAATAAGTGTTCAAATACAATATTAGAGCACATCTTGAAGTGTAGCTTAGCTAATAGCACCGACTGAGCTGAATTGATTTTCCTCAGTTATTTAAATCTCATTATATATGCTCTATTTAATTCTGTCTACACTTAAATTGATACGAAATATAAAACAACCTCTAAATAATTTAGTGTGAAAAAACATACAAGCTAATTAAAAGCTAAAACTTGAAACCCAAATACATTTGAAACCTCTCTTTTTATTAAGGCATCTACTTTTTTTGTCTTGAAGCTGCCTTTTTGTTTCTTTATTTGTTTTGGAGAGACAATGAGTTTTTGTAAGGTTTTTTTTTCCTACAGTGAAAAGTGCTTACAAAGAGGGCCCTTGGTTTCTGTCGTTTTGATTTTATGCTACTAATAAAGGTTTGTGTTTTTTGCAATTTTGTTGAAATTGCAATTAAATTAATAAAACCTAAATGATGTATTTTTAACCACATCATGCGACTTTCAAGAACTGCAAATTAAAACAAATCTCATAATGATTATTAATCACTCTCTTTTAATTATAAAGTGAAGATTTAAATGCCACCTTACAATACAGCGGTAAGATCAGACTTTGCTCAGATGTCACAGGGAAGGTTGGAGGGGGCAGCAGAAAAGGGTACATCAATGCAGCAGTGATTTCCATGGGAGGAGATCTATGTGTCTCAGACATGTAGGAGGAAATAAATAAAAATTAAAAGTTATCTCCTGTAATTCCTGAATTTCACTAGTGTATACTCCTCTCTTGTGCCAAATGGGTCTTGTAATGGATATTCACACATTTGGAGCTGAAGCTCCTTTTGGTCTTCAACAGTTTTCAGGTAAAGATCTTCCTGAGAACATAATAAATGCAAGTAACACCTAATTAGTATTTTCAATTAATTTCTATTATCTAGTTTCAAATCTAAAATAATTACCACAGAAACATTTCTGATCTTGTGTTACCCTGACGGAAACCATATCATCCTCAATCTGTTTTCTTCTTATTTTTGCCTGTAATTTTTAATGTAGTGTTTGATCCTTCAAAAGACCAGCTTCCAAATTCACATTAAGACACATATTTTCTCATTCTTGCACAGCGCCATGTATGGAGTTCTGCACACAGTACGTAGTTCCAAAACTTTTCAGTTCTATTTCTACTCTTCAATTTTTCAAACCTATTAATGAAAATTAATCTATGAATCTATTACTTAATCTAGTAATGAAAATCGCTTTCTGAAATATGAGCCACATTTTTAAATGATTTGCAGTTTCTGATAAAATAAATCTGATTATTATTTCAAAGAAATAAAGGAATGCTTCAGTTATATTATTCCCAATATCCCTACTCTTACTTATCTTCCTAATTAAGTAAGGGCATCCTGAAAACAAAGCTCTTCTTGAACCCATTCTCAATTATTACTCAAACTATTTTCTGACTCTTTCTCTCACACATACACACAGAAATTGTCACCTGCAATTGTCTAACCTACAAAGCCAAATCATACAGAACCTGGCAACATCCTTGCTTTACATTGTCGACTGGAGCCTTATATATCAAATGGGAGAAGAGCCACCTAACGTTTTTATTTGGACAAGAGTTGCTTTGTTGCTTAATTAAAGCACTGTCTGACAGTTCAGAAGATGGGAATTTGTTTCCTCTGCAAGGTTTCACAACATGCTCAGCTAAAATGGGATAATGCATCTTATGCATGAAATAGTGAAATATGACATTAAACCTTAGCCTCCAGCTTTAAAAAAATCAGCTTTAATAACTTTATCTTTCATTTATTTCCACTAATTTACCTAATAGAAATACAACTGCTTGCTTAGCAAGTATATATATCTAGAATCTTTTAATAGAAAATTTTATATACTTTAAAAGAGCACCCATAATGAGCTTTATAACTATTAGCGAATACCAAAAGAATTATTTTTATATTGTAGTACTATATATACAGTATATATACTTTAGCTGATTTTACACATTCACAATTAAATATCAACTATAATCCAAGGGGCTCAGGAGTTTTGTCAACACTTTGTGGGAGTTTTTCTTTGTGTTTTTGGGTTTTGGTTGGTGTTTATTGTTTGTTCATTTTGTTGTTGTCATTTTAATTTTAAAAAAGCCATCTTTATGAATGAGAAACTTTTATTGTAAAGGGCAACAATGTTGTTAAAAAATAGTTCCTTACATCCACAGTACAATTATTGGCCCAAATAGGCATTATAATGAGGAAAAGGAAAAAGTGTTAAGTATGAATCTGACAGAAAGACTCACCTACCTCTGAAAGCTGTTTTGTGTGTCGGCCAGATTGAGCAATATAATGTATTTCACATGGATGCTTCTACACCCTTCAGTGTAATACAGCTAAATCAGAGCTTTTTTCCCTCTGGCATGTGCGACAGAAATAAATATGAACTTCCATTCACCCCAGTTTATATGAAATCAGAAGAGACATTCTTCAACAGTTTCCACAGGAAGAACATGTGTGTCTAAAGTTTTAGTGCTTTCAGGTGTGGCTAAGAGCAGCTTAAGGATACACTCTGGCAGCAATAATGACATTTGCTTCCAATGGACTTAAAAGGATGATCTGAAGCAGCTACCCTACAGAACACTCAATTAATTTTATTAGTTTTATTTTCTCCTCCAGCTACCTGACACATTGGAACACCTGGGGGAAAAAAAGGGAAAAAAAGGAAAAAAAAAAAAGAGTTTTCCTGTTATATCTGTTCTCAGAGTGTTTTGATAATTTACCTGTTAAGTTTTCCAAATTCTGCAATTTTCAAGACTAAATTTTCTAGACTAAGTGTGTGCTCACTTTGAGCTTGCCAGGGATGACTCCTGGATCTCCAGCAAACACAAGTCACACAATTCTCTTTTCCAGAAACAACAAACGGAAAAAATGCTGCAGCCAAATCCCCTGGGGTACCTGCCAGTCCTATAACTCAGAGACCCACAGGAATAGACCTGTGGTTCTTGCCAAGCCTCGATAGTCATCTCAGGGCTATAACAAGCGCAAAAAACACCTGGCAAACTCCAGTGAAGTGTGAAAGGTGGAAATATCACCAAGACTGCATTTTATCACCCCTCTAATGCTGTCTGGCAGAGCACAGACATAGTGAGTAAGGGTTCGACTCTGCTCATTCCAGTCCCTTCCACAAGAAAGTAATTGGCAGCAAGTTGTCAGCTCCCTGTACACCGCAATTCCAGCCAGACCAAGGCTGTCAGTACAAGAAGGCAAAGAGTCCATCACCTGCTTTATGCTCCACTCCTGCACAGCTTGATGAGCACCAGGAACTCGCCTTGCTTTAAATGCCAGGCAGCTCACAGGCACATGTGGCTGTCACTGGAAATGCACATTCAAAGGCTACCGGGTTTTCTGAAACTAAGTTCTCTTTTCTTAGCATGCATGGATGGAGAAAGAGGACAGATTTAATGTGAGATTAAATTATAATAAATTCCCCATAATTGGATTTTTTTAAATGAAATATTTTGTTTATCAGGAAAATAACTAAGGATAAAAATCATAATGAATCTCCCTCCCCTGCTGCATGCAATCTCTTGGTAGAAAAGCATCCAATGAAAATGAGAGATGGAAGCTGCTCAACACTGCTGAAGGCATGCTCTCTTGTTTCTTTTTATTCAGTAAAAGCTGTCAAAAATCTACATCCTCTGATGTATTTGCATTTAGCATAGGGACTTGTCAATTATTTATCGCAGAGAGTTCTGTCAGACTGGGATTAAGATGTCCTAAAATTCCCAAGAGGGTAATTCATCACAACACAATATAGTGTGTGAATAATGGACATCCACAAAAGGCTCAGCTGACATGATGGAAGTGAATGATAGGTGAATTGAGGTCATGGGCTTGACGTGAAGACATCGGACAATGTACACCCAGGCTGTCAGCCAGGGCATTAAACAGGAGAAAGTGCATGAATATGAAATAGCAAACAAACAGATTGGCTTTTGTTTTCTTGTTCCTAACAGCTCAAAGAAAAGATGCTGGAGCTAATGAACCCATCCATGCTGTGAGCCAGTGCACTCTACAGTGGCTGCTACAGCTATGATTCAAAGAGAAATATCCTATAAATATTCCAGTTAGGAATAAAGCCAAATGTAGGCTTTTGTTTTGCTAGTGACAATGTGGTTTATTTCTATGTTTTTGCACTCCCAACATACTTACGAGAACTGTTTCAGTAAAAAAAGAGCATCTTAAATCAAAGCAAATTTGCATTACATATGCTTTATTACGTGTTTTTCTACCACAAACCTATAAATCTAGAAATACAATTGACCCTGAACTATTTCTCAAAAAAAAGAACAAGCAAATGGCACCTATCAAAGGAACAGAAGTGAAGTGAAAATTTTGTCTCATTTCAACGAAGGCAACAAAATTCTTGGTGTTCCAGTGAGAAGGACATTTCACAAAAGTGGTCACTTCACACAGGAAGACAATTAATGTTATTCCACTTGTAACTGTAATACACTACTGGGGCACTACTACTATTCCTACTGCTATACACTGCATTCAGTGCACTCCTCCCCTTCAGGTGCTTTTGTCCAATAACAAAGATCTTTTCCATCTAGCTTGCTCTTGTCTTCTTTTGTGAATTGTCTGTATTTTGAGAGATTTGGCTTCTCCTGACAGTTTAACTTTGATTGTGTATTTTCTGCTTTGTGAGTCTAAGAGGTAATATTGATCTGAGCCTTCAGAATTTACTTTCCCTAACAATGTTTGATATTAGTCATTAAGCTGAGACCATTTGTCACTTTCTTTCACTAAAGTGAGTCATCCTCTGAACATTTCCTTTGTTGTTTTTAAGGTCTAATATAACTATTGATTTATTGTCAACACATCGTATCTTCACTGTTAATGCAATCTATAGACTTTATCCTTCCTCATTCTTGTCTTCAACTGCCATCCAAGAAAGTTGCACTCTACCTTGTGCTTAATTCTGAAAAGCAAAGGCCTATTGTGATAACAATAACATTTATTTATTTTCTTACTCCTGTCTGTATGTTTTGACATTTTTTCCCCCATACTGGATAATGGTTCCTTTTCAGGAGTTAGAAGAATTTCTTCTGAAGGTGCTATTTTGTTTGTTTTAATATAACAATCTTTTTGGTAAGCAGAGAGGCACATTACACTCAGCCATTTTCAGACTGATTTCAGGAATCACAAAATAACCGTGCTCACTCAAAGCAGGGTCACTTCAGAGTTAGATCAGGTGGCTTATACCCAGTTGTTTTTTGTTTTACCTCCAGTATGGAGATCTGAAAATATGTCAGGGAACCTGTTCCCGTTGACCGTCCTTCATGCTACAATTATTTTTCCTAATTTCTAACTACAGTTTCTCTTACTGGAAATTTTATTCATTGCTCCTTTTTCCTTTTTCTGTGAAAATTTTTGAATAGTGAAAATGAAAGAATTTGCAGTTCAATAAACACCACGAATTTTTTCAAAATTCAAGAAAAGCAAACTTGTCACTTTGTGTGCATGCACCTTCTATGACATCTTCCATAACAGCATTTTAGGAGATCACTTTCTTCTTACCCTCATTCTCAAAACATCCCATTCTATTGAATTAAGATTATTTGATTCTGGACCCTTTAAATAGAGAGTTTAATTACATACACTATCAAAAATCTAACACTGTAGAAGGAGCAAATGTAGATTTACTAGTAAGTTTCAATACAGCAATATCTTCCTCTTAAAAACTTCCACAAAATTAAGGTAAGTTTGATACATGAAAATTTGAATAATCAAAAGAAAAATTGGAAGTTTTCAGATAGAGGTTTCCAGAGTATGTCTGTGACCAGACATACATGATTCATTGTAGGAACAGACATGTGACAGCTGCTTATCACAATTAAAATTTTATGGTCAAATTCCTTCAATTTTCTGTAGAATTTGCATTTGTAATTTATTTGAGCTAATTTCATCAACTCATTTCAAAATCACAGTGAATAGACACATGCAGTTTGCATACCTGTGTATGGCTCTAACTACACACCAAAGGGAAACAGGCATTGTAGCATTTTAAAGATACACACCTTTAACAATCTTCTTTCTTTCAAAGCAATGATTTTTAAAAGGGCATGAACAAATCTTCCTGGCAAATGTTATTCTGAGTATGTACTGCTTCTGATTTAACAGTACTGTTCCATTACGTAAAACAGTTTGGTGATATATCAATATATATCAATATAGTAGTAAAATACTGATAAAAAAAAATAATTATATTAAAATAATTATATTACCTTCCAGGTACATGGCTGGGTTTTTTATATGAGACTAGACAAATCTTACTGGCAATGACACTTAACTAATTTTTTTATCTGTTTCATGTTTTCCCATGTAAGAAAATGAATGCAATTGTTGTTCTTGTCTTACACATAGGTTTTTTGTGAAGCCCTAACAAATGCAGTTCAGGAGTAAAGCGGGGGAGAAACTGCTCTCTTGATGCATCCAAACTTCGTGGCATTTCAAAAGACAACCACTTTCCCCTATTGTTTCATCAATCCTCTCTTCTATGTCCCAAGGCTTACATTTACCTAGGATTTTGAAAATTTAGTAGTCTGCAAAATGTTTTCTGGGAAATGGGATAATGCTATGAGGAAAGAGGGATTCAATAGCTCAATTCCCCAGCCTGCATGAGAGTTCAAGCATTTTAGTTTCAGTTCACAAGAGAACTGGCAGTGAGGCAGTAAAAGAAGCCAATGCTTCTTCCAAGGGCGACTTATTACATAACTAACCATGACAGGATTCACATTCTAAATCATTGCATTAAAAGACCTTATTAAAAGAAAAAAACCTCTAGAAAATAAGTGAAGAAATTAAAAATTCCAATCCATATCTCATACTGTGAAAATAGGAACTCACGAGATGCATATTTTATGAATATAGCAATAAAAGTACAGCCAGTTTTCCATATTCATGAAAAGCATTGCTGAAAATATTCATCGTATTCATCTCCAGGAAAATGCAAATTATCTGTATTACATTGTGAAACTTCTATAAAGGGAGAAAAGTAAAGGCTTTTCTTTACATGACAGTTTTCTCATCTAGTTTGTCTTATCTGGGCAATCCAGCTTTTTCCTCTTCATCTGACTGTATTAGGGTATTTCACCCTTCCAGTCTGTTCTCAGCTTTGTGCGTGCAACTACTGACTGGCAGCAGTGGCCTTTCAAACAGACTCTGTGGAGTTATTTGAAATATTTAATGACAGTAAACTGCTCAGAAGTAGGTTTTACCTAATAATTGACCTCAACAGAACAGTTAAACATTTTTTTTTGCTTTGCCTTGGGACCTCAAGCTATCCAGGACATTCAATCATTGCCTCTAATCAGTGCTTAACTATTAATATGTTAAAGTATTTGACACTTTAAAGGGAAAACGATTGAAGAAATTGCTGCTTTTATTGTGGCATGTCTCACAGCCACCCAGGGCACCTCCACTGTGTGAGCAGCCATCATTTGCATGCGGGGAGCCAAAGGCATCACTCTGAGGAGGCAAATCCTCATTTCTGGATGCTGCTTGCTGCTGGCCTCTTCATGCCAGGCCATGCCACTCAAATGCATGAAGAGAGACAGTCCTGTGAATCTTCTCCCTCTGTGGATTTCAAGTCCTTCTTCTTTACCAGATGATCCCTGAGATCCCCTTCCAGCCTGGTATACTATGATTCGTTTGAGCCATCAACCATGATAAAAAGTAACTTCCAAAGAAAGGCATTACTTCAGAAAAACTTCTGCTTTTAGGGAGACTTGTCCATTTTACAGTGGATTTGATAGATATGTTCAAGTCTTCTGAGAATTCAGCTTTTTAAACATTCTCCCACTCATGGTACAAGTCAGCAACAAAAATTACCTTATCATTTCAATATCCCATAACCTCTTGTGAGCTTTCGTCTGAAAAAAAATTGATATCAACCACAGTCAGAGACAGGATTCTGCAGAGAACAACCATTGCCTCACCCAAGATTGGCCACTGCTGCATTATGGTTCAGACATGCCTTAGCCTGGCACTCAGAGATCTCCGCTACGGCTCCCATATTAGGACAAATGTCCCAATTCATCATAACAAAGGAGTATTCCTTTCCTTGATGAACAATGAAATGTTGACTTTCCCTTAAGATTTGCACACATTGTCAGTGGAATCCTATTTTCATCACACTGTTTGCTTATTTCAAAACCTTGGTATTGTCTTTTGTTGCTTTGTTTTATTTTCATGCAGCTCTAACAGGCAGCACTGATGCTGAAGCTGCTAGTCAGAGCCCTAATTAATTGTGCTTCTCTGTCCCTTGCTTGACTCACAGTAATAACATGCAAAATGGAAATAAGAAAGCATTGGTCAGAACTCTTGTAACCCAATCACCGGCCTGTCCGATTTAGACGTGTGAGGCTCCCGTTCAATTTTTCCATTTCTAATTCCTCTAAAAGAGCCTCAGTGGCACTGTCAGCTGCCATCCACCCAAATTCAACCTTTAAAGACAGAAAGGTCTCCAGTCAAAGCAAACTAGGAGAAGACTTCTGGCACCTGTGCAAACTGCTGTATTCACAATCCTCTTCACTCACGGCATTGTCAGATTATGCAAATTAGCTGACACTAAAATGCATCTAGAAAAGACGTTTCCCCTTTCTAAACCTTCACAAACATTCTAGAGGAGAAATATCCCAGCCCTGCACTAAGATTACTATTTTCATTAGTAATCCTGCTGATTGCTCCACTAATTCTTCAGGAAAAGGAAGCTGTTCCTCCTTTGAACCTCAGAAAAGGCACCAAGTCAATCTGACTCCTGCCAAATCCTCATTGTGTTAAAAATCTTCCTAGTAGGAATCAAAGCAGAAGAGATTGCAAAAAACTAGATTTGGCCACTGAAAAAAAATATTTCCATCCTAAATGGTAATGCAGTCAAAAAAGATCCAGTTGCATGAGTTTGCTGTAATTATTTGTAAGACAAAAAAAAAAAAAATCACTACAAAATAATCTCCCTGAGAAATAGCAGAAAAAAAAGACAGTGGAGTTACCTGCCACTTCAGAGTGCCTGCAACAAATTTCAGCTGAGAGAAGCTGAGTTCATCTTTGGAAGCAAAGAATATCTATCATAGCTATACATGCTTTTATTTATCAATATTATAATTACGATATTTCACACAGGATTTTTTTACTGTTTTCTTTCCTCAAGTTTTTTTTCACTGAAGAATTTCATTTTCAAGTCCATCTGGTACAGCAGAGTGTTGTGCACATAAAATAAGTCTCAGATGTAACAACAACAACGCCTTTATGTGTCTTCTATGTACTAATCTTTGCTTTAACATAGTCAGGTTCTCTAACACAGTCTATTCTTATGCTATCATTGTTTACTCATCTAACAGTTCTGCTCTAGAAGCATCTGATTTGGAAGTCAGAAAAGAAAGGACTGTTTCACAAGTAAAGCACAAGTCGAAGGCTGATTTATTAGAAATAGCAAATAAAACATGATATGACTACAGTCAACTGAATTAGTAAGTACTATCTGGACCCTGCATTTAACCTACTCTCAATCTTCTTTACAATGCACATACATAAAACAAATATTTCAGGAAATTAATCATTATTGCAGTGCCTCAAACAGAACAGTTTCTATGAGCTTCTACATACAAACCAGAATCAATCCATATTACACAAGTGGATCCAGTTCTGTTTATTATATATTTCACAAGGTTCAGAAGAATCATGCCCAGTTCTGAACTAAACATATATCTGAGCCTAATTCTAACCTTTTATTCTGTTGGAACATACTGATTCCATAGCTTCTGGCAGCAAACTGCAATTCCCATTAGAAACAGCCATTAGGCTGGATAATAAATCAGTGTCTTGACAATGGCATTGTATACTCATCACAGTAAAAAGCAGCTGAAAATGACTTTCAGTGTCTGCCAACATGGCCACAAGTTATTCAGAATGTGCAGTGATTTTAACTCATACAACTGAGGGGGACCAACCTCTGCCAGACCAGCCCAAGCACCTCAACTTTGACATTGAATTCTTTATTCAATAATAGGGGAAGTCACAGAATTGAGTCTCCTCCTAACTCAGGCTATAAATAAAAAGAGATGGCAAAATACATTGGGAGAGAAAGCTGGAGAGGACACATCCCCATACCCTCTACATTTGGTTCTGCAGTTTGAAGCTTCCATGTCAAGTTCTTCATGACTGAAGTGTTTTGGGTCTTTTTACATTTCTTTTAAACATGCCACCTTTAGCAAAGTAAATGTTTCTGACTTTACAGAGGTGGCTTAGGCACACACTTAACCACAATCCCATTGCTTCCTAGGAAACAAGTCTTGAAATCAGGGTGAGATACCACATTTCCTACTATAATGTCAGTTCTTTTGAGATGGAAAAGTATGTTAGTTCTGTATTTATTGCACATGCTGGACCTCCAGTCCCTGGATATTCAATAGTGGAGCTTTATAATCATAAAGAACAATTTCACATATCCATTGGCTGCATTACATACTGTATACTGTCTGATTTTACTCCAACTACTGCATACACTTTTTACTATAAGCATGACTGGCTCAATCCACTCTGCTGTGCTGCTCACATCTTGTTTGGTCCTGCCATATTCCTACTGGCACTACTGACACTTCCTGTTTCTTTGGATAAAGAACATGATTTAGCTGGAAATTGCTATCAGTATAATGAATTAATTGCACTGAATGTGCCTAGTACTGTAATCCTGGGAAGGCATTGCTGTATGTTGCACATCTCAAGGAAAATAAGTTTAAGAAACACCATTGAGGTAGATAGGGGAAAAGCGCATCACGAATCTCCCATTACAAGATGTGAAGGAAATCAGCACAGCTTATTTGTGCCCAAAGAATGTCCCACCAGTCTTTAGTCATTTTCTATTCACAGCAGGTACCACGTATTACGCATCCAGTTGGAAGCATCTGTCGATACCTCAGGCTGCAGCGAAGCGGCTGCAGTTTATTGGCGAACCCTGGCTGGAAGGGCTCTCCAGGGAGGCTCGGATATTACAGGCTCCTGTTAAAAATGCTACTGGAACAAATACATTTCTGCTTGGCTGCAATATTAAAAAGTGATGCCTGACCAGTAATTAAAGAAGCTGCCAGATAACACAAAATGTATTGGGCTAGTTAATGTATGCAGATGTCACTACAGAGAGTGATCTCATAAACAAAATGGGAAACAAAGCACTAGCGTGACAAATTAACCTTTATGGGTTAAGCAGTCTGTGAGCAATGAACAGGGATAGGATGTGCGTGTGCTGTTTGGGTTTTTTAATTAAGCCACAAAACGATCTTAATACTTTTGACAAACAGGATGAACATGAGTCTGTCATTAGAGCTTGTGACCCCCTGATTGCTCCACACCCACTGTACAGCAGCCATTATTCTCATTTCTGTAGATGAGGACTGGACATTCTTAATGAAAAACTGTTCCTTATGCTTAGTGTTGTAAAAGATAGTGTTATTATTTTTTGTCAGCATTTTAATCAGATGCCAGGTTATGCAAAAAATGCTGATAATACAGACTACCAGCCCTGCTTTTGCATAACACACATCAGAATGTTCCCTGCTTAGTTAGGCACTGCCTAACTGATATGAAGGAAATTTTGTTTTCCTAGGGATAAAACCAAGATCTGGCATCCCAAAGGGTGCAGATTAACACTTTCCACAATTTTAAGCTGGGAAGCTTAAAAGTGTTGCTGCATATGTACTAACCTTGGGGTTCTTTTGAAACTTGGCTAGACTATTTGCCTTCCATATCTTTACGCTGTTAATTCTTTAAGTTAATTACAGACTATATCTATGAATATTCTGCTAACAATCATATGAAATAAATAATAAGTCTGATATGAATCATTTCTAGGTGGTTTCTGAGGTGACAGACTCTTGAACCAATATATCATTACCATCTGCCTTGTCAACTCTTCTTAGCTCATGCATTATTTACCTGCTAAACCATGGTGACAGTGGTGAAGCAATAATGCTCTGTTTTGAACCTCCAGCTGCCATCTATGCAAAACAGGCTGAATGCCAAAGAGATATGAAATATTCTTGCTTTCATTTCTTTTTGTAGCTGACAACATCCTAATGCATAGGTGACTTTAAAGGCTCAGTATTTTGGTCATTCATTTACCTCTTCCACTCAAAATATCAAAAAGAAGTGTGAAGGGCAAAATAGGTACATCATCTTTCTGATAATATCCCTTTATATAGGGGTTAGTCTTTATGGATTAATTTATTCTTATTATTTTTGTTATTAATTTAACTAGTCTTTAATTCACTGATTTCTCTGAACAATTCATGCTTTGACTTTTCAACAAAACCTGTAAACTTTGCTTGTAATCTGACTAGAATGCACCAAATTTTAAAAATTCTGAGATGTACAGATTTCATCTAGATGAACAAGAGTTTCTTCAGGTTTAGTATTTGCCTTATCAGTCATGCCTTACGGCATACTGAGCAATCAAAAGGTGACTTTTCTCAGACTTTGTTAGCATCATTCCCATTTTCTACTCCAACCTGTTCAGTCTTTCTCCCTGAAAGTTCTTTGTGGAATTCAATGTGTCACAGAGAGCTTCAGCAAAACAGCAGAGGATGACAGACGTCAAGGAAGTTGCATATGCGTGTATGTTTGTACCAGGAAAGCAGCTTTATTTTTGAGCATATCCCCCTCCTCTTGAAATAAATATTTTAAATATTTCAAATAATGGCTTACAGCTTTTTTCTCCATATGAAAAAACCAAATGCAACTTTTAGTTGCAATTACAACATGCTTTATCTTACTCCATTGTCAGTAAAAGCACTCTAGTGGATTCAAACAAAAGACTTCTTTGCAACAGAGTAATCCACAGTCTACATTTAGTCTTCATTGCTTCTTAAGTTTTGGAATTGATGGCATTATGGACTTGTAATGCTCTCATGTTTGTTTCTTGTACTGAAGTGTAAAAACTTTGAACAGGTACCATGCTCTACTCAGAATTCAGTAAAGTATTTTGGGTTCATTGCTACAGTGGTTATAAAAAAGGTTTCATCTTCTAGGGAAGTCACAGTCCAGTCCCTATCTGAACACAGTCATAATAGAGTGAAATGCAAAACGAAAATATATCTTGTGTGAAGAGAGTTTAAATTTATAAGTGCATTAACTGTTATTTTTATAGAAACACTTTAAGAATTCTTTTACTATTTCACAAGCAGGAAAGGATCCCATAATTACCACTTACTACCAATCTCAATGTCAGGAAGTGTCAGCCAGATTTACTGAAACATTCTGACTGCATTTAGCCCCAAATGTCCCATTTCAAACTGTCATAAAAATTTCACCAAGTCACTCTCACAGTGTTGATACAAAACACTCTTAAAGGAGCTGTCAAGGTTTAAGAATGTCAAACGCAGGACCATAAAGAAATATTCTGATTGGAGATACTTTGTAAACTATACCATCTTTTTTTTCCTCTAAGCTAGTGACATTTTTGAAAGACCTGTAAAGGTCAATGATCTGATAAGAATATATTCTACTGTATTTACTTTAATTGCTAAAGTTCATTATTCTGTGAATAGTCTCACTCTTAGGCTAGTGTCCTTTTTTTCCTCCATCAAGAAACTAATTTTCTGAAATTCTTTTTCAGCACAGTACTCTTTTGCTGCTGTTCTAGCTAAGCTTGCAGATGGTCACATTTGAAAGGGACTATCAGGTCATGACAATCCTTTCTCCCACCTTCCTTCCCCATTCCTGTTACGGTAATAAAATATCACCAGAAGTATGAGCAACCCAGGAGAGGATTTTATACTTCTTTGTACCTCAAACTGATAAAAGTGCTTCTGCTAGAGAGAAGAAAAGCAAAGTGAATGATGGAGGAAGTTCAAAAGCAAGCAAGGCCAAACAAAAGCAAGAACAAAATTTCAGCAATAAACAACTGAAGTACTGAAGTAGAAAGAAGTTCAAGAAGGTTGGATGGACAGATAGATATAATTCAGCACTGCAGACTAAAAAGCAGGTAAAGTTTAAAAAGCTGAGTGACCAAACTGAAAGAAAGGAGGAGGAAGGTTTTCAAACAATATACTGGTAATTTTCAGTATTCACTAATTTTATATGTGGGGAAAAATCAGTACCACAGGAATAAGGAAAAGAAGTAAATAGAATTTAATTATTCTAGAGCTGATTTCAGTCAACAAAATGGCTGCATTTTCTGCATAAATATAATACTACATATCCAATAATCACATAGCAGTTAGCATGCACCAGAAAATAAAATCCATCTCTGCAATAACCTCACTGCATCCTCATTTGTATCAGTAAGCATTTTAGAAAAATGCATGAGGCAGGAGTCTGATAACAAATTCACACAGGAAGTTTAAACATTCAGCAGTAAAACGCTACTGAGTACATTTAAACTTGCTGAGTGAATTCTCCTATGTATAACCTACTATGGCTCCATCGATTTCACTTAGGAGTTTATGGACTCTGACATTCACTGAAGTCAATAGAGTGGAACCATTTGGTACCATCTACAGACCTTGGCCTGTGTGTCTAAAAAAAAAGTTAGACATTGCCTACTTGGATTCTGCACTGCCGAAAATATTATCTTTCTTTGGACATCTTTGAGGTACACTGGTGGACCTAAAATCACAATAAGATCTGCACTGCTTTGAAAAAAATATGGTGCTCAAACAGCAAGTACCTTCAAGAAGGCATAGGAAAGAAAAAGGGAAAGAAAATGGAGAATGGTTGTATCTCTGAACCTTCTGCACTCCCCAGAGCAAGCTTTGCCATCCCCAAATCCAACATCTCATTGCTTTCCATCTGCCTCAACATAAACTCCAGAAGCACTTCAGCATAACACCTTCAGCTGTCAGGGAATTCTTGGGTTTGTGCCTTAACCTCCTCTGACAAGATGTGGTGGGATGCAACCTCCAGAGAGGAAAGTGACCACTCCATCTCTTCTGGATCAGCTGAGCAGGCTCAGGAAGAGAGATGCTCAAGGTGAGCACTCTTCAGTGGCAAACCATCAAGTGAAGCAGACAAGAGAGAAACAGCATTAAACAGTGGTCATGAAGGCTCCAGAAGACTGAGAAACTTTGTTGAGGAGTAGGAGCAGCCTGCCAGGCCTCTGAGAGAGAACATACTTCTTAGGAACCAGAAGGGACTAACAGAGCATCAACAAAGCAAAGAGACGCCAAGGGAATTGCAACCAAGCATGGAAGCAAGGACTTGCCTGCAGGAGCACAACAGGCAGGGCAGGAGCTGTTTGACAACCTTTTTAGTCCTACTGAAAATAGAATTGTTATTTACACATATGAAGTTTGACTCCTTCAAATGTAGAAGCTTTCTGGATTTTTTGGATAGAGTGTACAGAAGGAATTAAAGATTAACATTGTAGGTAAAAAGGAATTTTTGCATTAGGCAATTGCAAACAATTTTAACAATAAATGGTGTTGGTAGAAAAATCCTCAATAAACTGATACTGCTTCTATCTTTTCACACCTTTTTCCTTTAGAAAAGCAGTAGACAAGGAATCCTGCATGAGCAGAATCATTGAAAGGACATCACAGTTTAGTCTGAAAATGCCCATCTATGATCCAAATTGTGAAGAGGCAAAGATTACCGCATTAGAGAAATGTTTGTAGCCACTAACTGGTTTTAAATACACTTTTTTGTTTCCTT
>VZTH01017340.1:159653-170836 GCA_013397815.1 Aleadryas rufinucha | reverse complement strand
TTTTTTTTTTTTTTTTTTTTTTTTAAGTACATGGAGGAAGTCATAATCCGATTTGGGAGGAATAAAACCATAAAACTGGACCTACCTGGCCCCAGGTCCCTAGACAATATTTTACATAGATCTGAAACTCTCTCCATCTCACAGCAAGTTGTTATCCATCATGCTGCTACTATTTATTTATCATAAGGCCATCTGCTCTACTCACTGCTGCACATCCTCAATGTGACAAAGTTATCCAAGATCTACAATGACAAACAAGTCCCACTTCCACTCTGGAGATAAACAGTGAAAATTCAGAATTCCTAGGGGGCATAGCAGAAATTAAAAGCTCTGTGGTTGCATTGGTATTGCATTCAACAGAAGGTGTTTACAAAATGTAGCTACAATGTGAGGGTAAGCTGGGAGGTGGACACTGTTACCATACTGACCACGACCAGCATCAAACATAAAAATCTATGTTCTCTGGCTCTTGATGGAAAAACCCCTTAATGCCATATTTGATTGTCTAATATGAGTGGTTCTGTTTATATGAGAAGCTTTAGTCATATGCTTAAATAACCTCGTTTTCCCGGACTAGCACTAAACATTCAAAAACTGTACCGATCACAAAAGAAATAACTCAGCTAACACAAGATACTAACCAGTTGAATGCTCACATACAAATTTCTGTATCTTCCACTTATATTTTTTATCTTACATTAATTTATTTTCCGCTGTATTAGGTTTATGTGTTAAGAGTTTTTTGGGGGGAAGAGGGGGGCACATTTCTAATGTACAATATTATAGATGAACTAATAATGGAAAGCAAGTAATAGATACAATCTGATTATTCCCTTCTGGAATCACTTCTGTCTCACTAAAGCAGTGCCAGGTGTAAACTGACTTCAATCTGAAATTGAAATTGTTTCTATCACAAGATTCTATCACAGTCTTGCTTTCTTTCACTCTGATTTTTACCTGTTCCTAGACATGGAGATACTGAAACTGAAGAAAAAACAAACTGATTGTTAGTGAAGTAAACATAGTAAAAAGTACACTAACACATAAAAATGTTAGGAATAGAAGTGTGTTGGGGTTTTTTTTAATATGCATGTCTACATGTATTTTGGGATGGAATAAAAATGCTTTACAAAAGATAATCAAATAACCTCTTATGTACAATATTAACTTCAAAATATGTCACTTCACATTGCCCTTGGACTTGATATTCTGATGCATTATTTAGGCAATGAGATTTTCCCAGTCACTCTAAAAGTGGTTAACATATTATCTCATTATTTAATCATTTTGTGTTTCAAAATATAATCATCCATAATATGTCTCATTATATAACAATCAGAAGAACAACTGATAAAAAAAAGAAAACCAAATTTAAAATCAAAGTTTTGTTGATTTTCTTAATTGCTAATAATTGTAGATTTTTGTGCAGCAGGTAGCCAAACAATAAGCTATTTTAATATTCAGATAATAATTATTCATATAATTATTAATATAATATTATTTTAAACTAAGAAGTCCGCACAAATTTGAAAGAAACCTTAAAATACTTTTAAGTGCTGTAATCATACTTAGATCAAAACACCCCATGCCAATTTTTTTAATTTGATACAATAATAACAAGGGTCACATGGACAGCAAATAAACAGAGAGTTACACACAGCAATACAAAGATTTATAACTCCTCCCATTTCAAGAAGCCACTACCTCATTTACATCTCCTCTCAAACTGTGGATCTGAACCTAGACATGGGGCTCACTGGGAATGAAATAAATTTATCTAACTGTTAAGAAATTAACACTTCATTCTTCATCCATTATCACTTGATGATAGACTAGGAATCTGATTGACAGGAAAAAACAAAACTTAAATTCTTTGTTGAGCCAATCTCTATTTCCTGGGTTAAGGAAGACTGGATCAGATATCTTCATTAATTCCATGTGTCCTAAGTTGTTCCACGTTTCTTAGAAAGGCAAAGATGTATTTGACTAATATAACTTTAAATGTCTAAAGCTTTTGAATATAATCAAAGTTGAAAACTATTCAACTGAAAAAGACATTGCCTATTAAACATATAGAGAGAGAGATCTCCATATGTCATTCACTGAATTTCTATAATCTTAACTATGTGTCATATGAAATCAATGAAGTATTCTCTCTGGGATATATAAAATAGTAATATTTATCAAATGTACATAAATACTGACACCTGTGTAACATTAGAGACAAGAAATATTTCCTCAGTCTGACTTCCAGGTAGATCACCAGTCCTAATAAAAATTGGTGCTTCACATTTTAAAAAAAGCCTTAAAAAGCAAAGAGAAACACAGAGCAAACCATTTTCAGGTTTTCATATTTTTTGTATTGAAAATTCATTTTTTCTGGTAAGAATGATGTTAAGGAAAGCAGTTTTAAAAACAGAGGAAAAATACATGAGTAGAGAAAGCCAGAGTAAACTGTACAAACCATCTGCAAATCCATGTCTTGTTTATATAAAATCAATAAGAGTTTTTAAGCATGTACTTGCTAGAGCCAAAACCATTTGGATTTTTACAACAGTTCTTCATCTGATGGCTAAATGAAAATTATGCAGCTTTAGAAAAAACGTAACTTCCAATTTTATCACAGTTGCAATTTTATTCCGTATCATTTATTCCAGCTAAGGGAAATAACCTTATTCTCTGGTAGTCCACGTTAAATCCACATAGGAGTGTGTTTTCTTCCTCAGACTTATGAACCCGTTCTTAACAGCAGTGTCACTTGTAGTGCATCTAGCCCTGACAGCTATATCTTCCGACTTGCCTGCGAGTATCTATTCTCCCACATTCAAGTGTCACAACTGACACCAAAATATTGTGTTTGGTATTCCGCTGAATTCCGCATTTCCTTATTTTTCGTACAAGTGAGATAAGGAGAGGGTCAGCATCAAAAAAATGCATGTTATGCATCCAGATGGTTTGACACACAAATATTTTAGTTAGACAGCTACTCAGAGCCAGACCTTGGCAATGCATAGGAGAATAACTCCTAACATGAAATTAAGCTGGACAGTGTTTAAGTACTACAGGAACATTCAGCATGGTTTATGATGCATAAAATACCAAACTGAAATACTACGGGATGAAATTAGCCAAGATAATTAACAACATTATTCCAGAACTCAAGAAGCATAAAGATGAAGTGGCTTTCAGCAAAACCTGTTTTATCCACCATATGGTTTCCCTGTGCATATTTTCCATTTTCATATATACCTAGCTCCATTGGCAGCATGCTAGCATTGGGAAAAGTACATACAATTGTTGCTTTAACAGCAAGTTTTGTGATAGAATTATTCTTTTGAATAATTGTTTCCCAGCAGCATTGAATAGTAGAGAAATTGGCAATACTGTGTATGGAAGATGCTTTATTCTAAAGGTGAGCCTCATGTATCTCCGAATGTTATAAGTACCTAGGTAGCAAACCTCGTGGTGGAAAAATTTGTTAAGAGGTAAGCCAATTGAGTTTTCCTTCCTGCATTTTATTTGTATGTCTTAAAAAAAAATTCCATGAATAATCCATCTCTGAGCCCAGCTGACAGCAAAAGAGCAGCTCCCTTGTTTCAAACCCTGCCCTTGATAAGATACTACTAAGGATGATATTGTTCAGCCTTTAGGCTACATGATCGAATAAAGAGGACCAGGGTGAGCACCTGCACCTGTGAAGTCCCCATAATGTAGCAACCCATTACTTTCAAAATTTTATTGTCTAGTTTACTTTTATTTCTCCATCAATACAAGACAAGAACAGAATGAAAAGCTTCTCTCTGAACAACCAATTTTCCCAAAGGTGTAAACTGGTGACTTTAATTTGTGTTAACTGTGGAGCAGCTGCTGTGAAGCACCTCTGCTGAAGAATCAGGTTTGGAATTTTCTGTGAGTTTTTTTTATTCAACTTTAATGGACTTTGAGGAGAAAGGGAGACTTTAATACTGACTTCTTCCCATCCAAAGAACTGGAGTAAAATTAAAATTACCTTGTACAAAACCAATTTTTTGAGTGTTTAGAATCATTTATTTATGCAGTTTAAACATAAATGTATTTGTCTGCCAACATCTCTTATTAAATGAAATTAATCTTATGAAAATGAGGATAGGTGCTGTGACAATAGCCTTAATTCAGAGGCAGAATCTACACTGCAGATGTATTAAGCCTCATGAAATAGGCTTAATAAAGGCTTACTCAGACACTCAGAAAATATTGTGCAAACAGAACCAAACATAAATTGATATTGTGGCTTAGGAGCTAAAGCACTCATTATAAATAAAATTTCCCCCTCATCACAGGATTTTTGTTCAGATATGATAAAGCCAGACACACTACTTCTCCATGATAATTTAAAACTAAGAGGAAGATCCTTAATTTTCTGAAAAATAAAATTTCTTTTCCAGAGTTTGTCTCCAAGCTATTCCTTTCTATTCCTTTATTACCCTATTAAAAAAATCCAGTTTCTCCTTAATTTGTCACTTGACTTCCTCTGGCTTTTGATACTCTTTACAGCCTGTTGTAATGGGATACATTGCTCATTCACTTTCTTAATAGAAGACAAGATTTTCCATGTTGTTACCTTTACAACCAAGGCATATTAATATAACAAATTTACCTAGTGTTAATTATATTTCCTGCTGATTAAGAAAAATAAAACAAGTCCTGACTTTTAATTAGCCTCTTCACTCCTCAGTCTTTTATTATAATTTCTTAATAAATTTGGTAGAGAAATCAAGGCTAAGTAGGCAGAACATAAATTTCGTTTCTTCTCAGTAAGGTCAGGTGATATAAGGCCGATAAAACACTGAAAACACAAGCCCAGTAAATAACATATGCTCACAGTGACAAGAAATTCCCTATTAAGTTTAACTTTAAATGAAATATTGTCCCAATTAAATTAATTTTCCCATTCTCATTGACAATGACACAAAGCTTAGAATTGCCAAGTCATTAAACGTTCTTTAGGTGCTCTGTAATGCTCACACAGTGATTTTTTGCTGACAGTTACAGCTTATTTTCACTGCAAACTTCCTTCTTCTTCCAAGGGGCAGACAAGCATACTGTATGCAACAAATCCAACTCCCTGAGAACATTATGGGCAACCTTAGATTTCGACATCATGAACAGCACCATAGCAGGGAGAGAATACTAAACTCGTAGCAAGGTTTATTACCACTTCCAGAAGTGTGCTTAAGGTTACCACCATCCTAGCTAGAACTGTTTTTCTATCTTTGGGCTATCACATATTAAAATGGAAAATAACCACAAAACTTAGGAAATTTTGCTTGTGGCATGTATTGTGGTGATCAGCATGAGTATTTGATGATAATCAGGGACATAGGTAGCACAAATACCAGGTGTGTTTTCAGAACTGTTCAGGTTCAGTGCATCCTTTGGAAAGGTTGTGCTACAAGTTTTTAAATAAGGAAAAGACCATATTGAACCTATTGGTAAGTGGTAATAAACTGCAGAAAAATCAACAGCATTGATAAGCTTTGGGTCTTTACATCAGGCTATGTCCTAAAGCATGATACAGAATCTGGAGAAGATTCATCCTTCACATGGTTGTGATGACATCTGAGTACATGCTTTAACTGTAACCTTCATCCCCATTAAACCAAATACTGTAATTAGTCTGGAGATTAGTTTTTAAAATCTTGCATCATGGTTTTTAATTTCAGCTGCCTTCCATCCAAATTTTATACCATTATTTTTCCCTCAGTCATGTATTTTCAGAGTCAATCATTACTAATACAGTTATCCAAAGATATATTCAAACAGAGCATCACTTTTCAGCAGATAAAGAATCCTGGACTGTTAATTGCAACTCAGCCCATTAATTACTGACCATGTTGAATGAGAAGTTGTTTAGAGACTTGGCTTGCTTAACAAGTCTCATTTTCATATCTGCCCATTTCCCCTGAAACACACTCTATCATTAAGCATCTCCCAAATAGTCTCCCAGATCTAATTCTAAACAGATATTTATTATTGCAACATCTTGTTTATTTTAATGTGGATTGCACAGCTCATGATATTATTTAATTTTATAGTAATTTACAATATCTCTTACAGACATTTCATAAAGGCATGCACACAAACCTGGTTTCAAACTAAAACTGGATATCACATAACACTTTAGTGAGCTTTAGCATCAGTGCTGTGTAACCCATGTTTAGGAACAGAAACCAAGAAATGTCCAAGTTAACAACTTCAAGCTGTCACATTACAGAAGATAATTTTATGGATGTTGATATAAAATTAATTTTGTGTGTATTTTTATCAACTTGGAAAAGACAAATGATTAAACACATGATCGAAGCCTATAAAAACATGGCTGGGACAGAGAGGATGACCAGAGACTGTTTGATCTCTGGTTCTTCCACTGCAAGCTTAAATGGGGATGATTCAAAAGAAAGAGGAGATGCTTCTTCACACACTGGACTAGCTGCAGAACTTGCACATATTACTGAGAGAATGAAAAGTTTACATCTGTTTAGAACAGACCAGACATGGGAAGAAAATCTACTGAGGGTTATTAATACAATTAAAACCATCTGTGATCAGAGAAATTCCTGGACTGCAAATTGCCGGAGGCGAGGAGAGTATTTTGAGGAAGTACCACTATGTCTCTCCTGGTTCTACACCATTTCTGGCACATCTGCTTTTGACCCTTGGAACAAAGCTGTTGAGGGATGGGCTGTGGGACTGCTCCATTTTGTATTGAGAGATATCTGTGTACCCATCCTTCAGTGGGGTAAAACATAGTAAAACAATTCTGATAAAAATTATGTGTGCCAAAAAATATGTGTCTTCATGCCCTCAAAATCTTTTCCATGCACAAAATTCCACATGAACAAAAAAACCCTGATGAAACAAATCTCTTGTCTAAAGGCCTTAGCTAGGAAGATATGGGACAATTCTATCTTACAATGAAGAACTTAAACGCTTTTTCAGCAGGCATTAGTTGTATCTTCCGTGCACCCAGGTAGCAGCAGGCAAAATAAATACACTGACAGCAAAACGAGATCCGTATTCTGTCTCCTTGCCTCATTTCTAGGGACAGAGTAACTAGCAATATATAAGTATGATGTCACATAAATAAATTCAGACCTCGGCATTCCTAAATCATTGCCACAAGCCTGAAGACTATTACAAGAAAAATTGAGAAAAATATGAGTAACAGCAAAACAATAAATGCCTCCTATTTTATTGACTGAGGATTTTTGACACAGATCAAAAAAGATGAATTCAAAGTCAAGACCGATGGGGTAAGTTCAGGACAACAAAAAGCTGTCAGACCCTTCCCATTAAGCACTGCTAAGTGCACATTCCAAATGTAGCTCTTTGGGTCTTTGCTTTGGCTTCCCTTGTCTTTATGAAGCATTTTTCTAGTGATTCTGAAAATAATTGACTAGTAAAGCTGTAGTGGGAATGTGATGCTAAGCTACACAGTGTGTTTACTTTGGGACCAATGAAATCCTGTAATTGGCACATCACTGTTTTTCCTAAAATATGGATCCCTTAATTTTTTACACAATAAGGTGATTATTCTTACCTCCAACCCTTTATCCTCTTCTCAAGTTCAAGCACCTTTGAAATAAAATATAGGTGCCTGCTGCTTTGTGGTATGAGACATTCTCACCACAGTTCTCAGAAATCTAAAAGACATAGGGCAGCAAGTGTGCAAAGAAGCATTTCTCCAGCAGGTATGGACTCAGGAAGCTCAAAAAGGGTGCAGTAAGGAACAGGGAAGGGTCAATGATCTTCGCCTGCATTGCAGCAATGGGGCTCTGCTTGTGCAGGAAAATTCATTGGCCTTTTCCATGCCCATGGTTTGATTTACCTTTACTAGTCAGATCTTTGTAGTGAAACAAGAAAATTGTTAGTTCAGAACTGCAATGACGTCCTCAGTCACCTTAGAGTCACAGCACTGCAGAGTGAGAAGGAAATGTAAATACACATACAAGATAATAATTAGTATTTCAGCCAGCCTATATACATTTTCCATTAATTCTCAGCATGCTCAATATTGTGTATAATACCTTTGGTAGCCTCTGGATAACAATGTCTGTTAGCTTCTCTTTTGGGACTCTTATTTTCTTGTGGTTTAAGGTTCTCTGCTAAGGCTGATTTTGATTATATACATTATTTCCCACCAACAGAGCGGCTGCTCTGCTCTATCAGGTTCTCACACAGTATGCTAACAATGATAGAAATTTGTCTCAAACCACAATGTGTCTCTGTTAATTAACAGGGGGTTTTATACATTTCTATTGAAGACTTAACTAGCTGTTTGTTTTTATAAATCCTGAGGTTAGCTAACAGATAACAGATGCTGATTTTGCCAACTTTATCCTTCCTGCCATTTGTTACATTGCGTCTTTTAAGACCAATCATTGATTCAGCAGCAGAATACTGAGTCCAGTTTTTAACATTATATTTGCATGATATCAAGCATAGAAATATCTCAAATGCAAAGTGAAATCTGTTTATATTATTTGGACAATTTCCTATCCAAAACATGCTTTACAAGAGATTCTTAATTAAATGTTTCTGACTCATCTCATTAAAATATAAAACCTTCCACTTCAAGCTCTTCATGAATTTCCCAGTAAAAGGCTTATTTTTGAGACACACTGAGTCACTGCTTTTCAATTTATGTGAGACTTCAGACTGTGAGTTGAAAGAGGACTCAGAATGAAGGCCAAACACCTCTTATTACATGAACCAGAAAACAAATTAATTCAAGAGCTGAACAACCACTCAATGGCTGTAGCACATACATAGTGAAATGCGTGTGCACCATAAATATGTAGATGAAATACAAAATTTAGAATATCATGGTAATTTATGAAATTTATGTTTTGGAACACATGCCCAGCACATGTTTAATACCCCTATTCCTCAGATGCAAGGACACAATAGGCTTAGTATTATTCTGTCCTTATTTTCAAGTTGCAAGCAAGTAAGAAAATAAAATCATAGTTTCTGAAGCATTTCTTCATCATAGCTTTTTCTCCATAATATACTTCTGGATCAAAATACTGCTTTCAGAATTGTCTTCGCCAGCTAGGCTCACACCTAGAAATACACATTTGTACCTAAAGAATGAAAACAAAGCCCAGAGGAAGAAATTACTCTCATTCTGGAGGACAAAGCTAGAGGAAGAGTCATCTCTCACCAGCAGAGAGGCCTGACCTCAAACCAGTGCAACTCTCAACCTGGCTGTCTCATGACATTATCATATGCCAATCTTTTCAGGGTCTGTGACTGGAAATAACATCCTAAGAATGATCTAGTTTCCTGTCTCTGACACTTATGAATAAATATCTTCTTGTCTAACCTTGCCACATTTATCAAGGATATAGACTGCAGGAGGTTTAAAGGTTCTGGACACTCAGTTTTGAACATAAACAGAAAACACATCATGTGAGCTAAGTGAAGTTCATTAACAAGGTGACCAGCCAGATGTAATCAGATTTGCTCCTTGCAATATGCTCACCATAACATCTTTATTTCTTCTAATAATTTCTTATTAGACAGTCTCAAGAATCCATCTTCAGACATCGTCTTTCAAATGCATCACTTGTAGCACAAAGTCTACAAGTCTCCTGAGAGTATTTTTACCAGTTTCTCTAACATCCTTTCCTAGTTCTCCCCCCACTACTCTCATCTTTGCTACATCACGATGTCATTTCTTCTGCAGGACTTTTGCAGGAGTTTTGTAGAGCTTTGACTACAGTCTTTTTATTATTATTCCCCTCTACGTTGTATCTCCTGGTTACATTATTCATAGCTGCATGTTCCACTGTGATTCACCAGCTGCCATTGATTATTCACAGTCTCATGCGTTAGTCACAAACCTGTAACTTGCCCAAACTTTCTGTGGGTGACTGACAGTTGGCTCAATTTCAGCGCCTAAAATCAAACTCAAACTTCCTGCTTCCCAGTATAAAAAAAGAAAAAACCCCAAACCCTGACAAAAGCCAGACTCGGGCAGTATCCTGAGGCAACTTCCCACTGTCCCCAGTGACACTGGTTTATTCATCCCTTGTACAACATCTGCTCTCTTTAGTTTATGCAACTGGGCAAACACCTTCATTTGAGCTGTGTGCGCAGCTCCTGTACCAATTCGGTGTGTGATGCATCAACAGCCTGGGATCATTCGGTCTCCAGCGCTCTTGGCAGGGAGCGGGGGATACCGCGCGCACAGGGACCGGCACCGCGGGCTCGCACGGGCTGCTCCTCCAGGGAATACACATTCCATTTCTGGGCTGACACCGGTGTAGGGAGCTTGCTCACCCCGGGAATGCCGCTCCGGGAAGCCGCGAGCGAGGCCAGGCGGGGATTCTGGGCCGGGCAGGGATTCGAGGCCCGCCAGGGATGCGGGGCCGGAGGGGGATGCGGCGCCGGCAGGGATGCGGGGCCAGCGGGGATGCAGGTCTGGGAGGGGATACGAGGCCGGCAGGGATGCAGGACCGGGAGGGATGCGGGGCCAGGCGGGGATGCGGGGCCAGGCGGGGATGCAGGTCTGGGAGGCGATGCGGGGCCCGCAGGGATGCGGGGCTGGGCGGCGCGGGGGCCGCGCTCCGCCAGCACCACCTGCCGGCAGCGCCCGTGGGACGCGCCCCGCGGAACCCCCGACACCACCAGAACTGCCAAAGACATCGAAAACAAATAAAAATAATAATAACAGTGGAAATATAATAAAAAATAATAATAAGAAGTACAACTATAATAAAATAATGTTGATAATAATAGAAATACCACGAGCCAGACCACAGCAAGAACTGAATGTCCGTGGTCCGTGCCCTGCCCTGGCCCCTGCGTGCCCCTACGCCCAGGAATGCCGGGGCGACCAGCTCCATTGCCACCTTTCCTCTCTCTGATGGAACCAGAATGAATCACAAAGTCTCTTAGCGTTCCCTCAAAACAAAATTTCTGCATTAAGCAGTTTTTAAAGGTAAAGTAACACCTCCAGTCCAGAGTGTTTCAGCAAAACCTCAGGCTAATGAGGCACTGAAACAGGTTGCTCAGAGATGTTGTGGGTGCTCTATCCCTGGAAGTGCTCGAGGTCAGGCTGGATGAAGCTCTGACCAACCTGGTCTAGTGGAAGTTGCCAGATCTTTAATGTCCCTCCCAACCCAAATCATTCTATG
>VZTH01017340.1:107496-159587 GCA_013397815.1 Aleadryas rufinucha | reverse complement strand
ATCTTCACACTGTCACAGCTAGCAGAGGGCCAGCTGCCTCTCCTGGTGCTGGAGGGGGGTGGAAAAGCAGCCTGGATACTGTTGCTGAAGAGGGAGAAATAAAGATCAAAAATACAGTGATTCAAATTGCTAAGAAAATCACTAATAAATCAATAAACAAATCACTATAATAAAATAACCAAATCACTAATAAATAAAACATTGTAATAAATAAACAAGCAGTAACACTGCAAAGTAACATTAGCAAAGTATCATGTATACACACAATCACTCTGTAAGTAGTGAAATCAAGCCAAATCACTGCTATGTATTTAATTTTTTAAAATCCATTTTAAGTATGGTTACCAATGTGCTCTAATTGAAATATGGACTTACAGATTGTTCAAATACATATTTTCACTCAGAACTTTTCACTCAAACAGAACAATTCAGTTGCAATGCCTTTATCTCATCTGAAAAGCAAAATGCAATTTTCAATTTTAGACATTAAGTTGTAATTTTAAATAATACAATTTATTATATGAATGATGCCATAAATGAAAATACAATTTAGAATTATTTCTTTTTTTTTTTTTTATATTGAAATGAAAATCTTTAAGTTCCCATTCCATTAAGTAACACCAGGAGCAACTAAAAAATCCTATTTTGTAAATTTACTTTCAATTTTATTATTCTTCTCTTTTGTGACTTTTCTCTTCTCTAGGAAACTTTATTACCACCAGAGTCTCAGTGCAGGCTTTATTTGACAGCAATATTTAGGTGAGCACTCCAACATTTATGCCTGTTTTCTCTGCATCTGGTAGGAAGATTCTGATTTCTGCATTATGAATAAGCAGCAGTAGCACTTCTCTGAGTTTATCCCTCATACAACAAGCATACACCAGTGAAAGAGCAAAACTTGTCCAGTTATCTATTCATTACCCAGCAGTAATTGCAGCATTTATTATAGCACTTAAAACTCAACATCCACTACATCACCCAGACACACTATTCCCTTTGGGCTTTAGGACCACAATAAGAATTCTGAACATCTTTAACGTATTATAATATGAATTATACTTTTACTGCAATTAAGTATATAGTATTCTTAATAATCACTGCAACCAATAAAGAATATGTGCATTATAACCAGCAGCACTGAGAACACTGAGTTTAATGTTGTACATTGGGATGATTTTTGCCCCTGTGCACAAGCCTACAACAGGACAGCATCCCGGGCAGCAGTTTGCATATATTATTTCATTTTTTCTCAAGACTGGACACTTTGACTTGGCTATCCCCCAGTGTAGCCTGGCAGAGCTCTTTACCCTGTCACCAAGCCCTGAAGCCACAGAACCACCAGCTGAGGACAGACTCTTCCTGCTTGCTTCTGCTGTGGAAGAGTTGGAAAAACACGATACTCACACTTCAATTAACCAGTAAATAAACCAATATAAATCACCATCTACACTGCTGGCAATACTGTTAGCTCAGCTCTAACCGAAAATTTGGTCCTGGATGTGTTCCTGGGGATGGGGTTGGGTGGATATTTTTATAATTCTCTTTTAAGTCACAGGTTCTTTGCAGCATTACTTCGATGAGCACAATACCGCAGCACACGTGCAACATCAGAATAAATTCCAGACACACACCTATATCATCTCTTTTAATCAAGGGGTTGGGTATTTAAAAAAAAAAACACAAAACCAAAACAGTTATAAAAGCTACTGGACCTTTTAAGCTTGTGGCATCACAAAAACCACAAAAACACCTCTATCAACTAACACAGTTCATTGCAAATGCATGAGTGTGAGCTACAAAATCTTAATTTGTGCAAGCACAACACTCGGAATTTGGGGAGTAGCACATTAGCGATTTTACAAACCAGATTACATAACTGGCAGATTATGCTGCTGTTTTATACTCTGGTGGTGAAAAAGGTTAAAGGATTAAATTTTGTACCTGTAGCCCAGTGAGACACTTTGCACACCATCACGATTTTTTTTTCTCTCAGTTTTCATTTTCATTGTGAAAAATTTGTGCAAAATTATTCATTTAAATCTCCTAAAAATACTTTATCAATGCTGTGATCTAGGTATGAGTTGTAAAACATAAAAGTACAGTAAATTTAATGGAAATAAAGTGTTTAAGAATTAAAATCAAGCAATAAATATTTTCTCCAGAGAGTATTTTAAAAACAAAAGTATAGGTTAATTGTATGATAAAAATCCTCTTAATAGCTAAATCAACACATATTAAAAGGCACTTCACAACAACTGATCGTACATCAGCCAAAATTAGCTGATTGTGTGGCTTTAAACAGCAGTGAGGCTGCTCTACTGATCTAAATCTGAATGCTGAACTGCTGAACCCATTTTCTAGGATAAATTTAGCTGTTCTTTCGTGTTCCACTTTTCTTTGGTACTTGGATCAGTTATACAGTGTATAATTATGCCAGTGCAGTTAGACAGTGCTTTCCATCTGAATGTCTCAACATGCTTTTCAGACTTAATTACTTTGGGCTTGGAAATCCTTCATGACGTAGATACTAATAGTCAAATTTAATAGAGAAGGAAACAGCGTCAAGGAAGAGGGGAGTACCTAGAAAAGGACTGAAATGCATTTCAGATTTCAGTCTCCTGGAATCTATTTTTGTTGCCACCTTGCTTTTACAGACATATGAAATCAAGATGCTCTTCAAGTTTAGCTTCTGGACATACCAGGAAATAGCTTGCTTTTGGCAATGGTAAGTAGCTTAACACTGACCTTACACGTAAGCCCGAGTAAAATCCAGACACTAAATACTTCTTCATCATCTTCACAAGTGCTTTCACCCATTTGAATTCCCAAAGGGAGTCTAAGAACTACCTAGAAGTCCAGGGCAAGGCACAGGGGTATCCTTCCCACTCCTCTTAAACACACAGCATCACTTGGTGCTAGGAATTTAAGCACTTACACAGAACATGAAGCCAAGCTCCATCTTTTCTCAGCATGAGAGAAAACTCACACCTTACCTTGCACCCCTGTGGAGAGTGTCTTATGATTTCATTTTATATGAAAGACACCTTTCTCTTTCAAGCTATTTTTCTTAGCAGAAAATATACAAAAATGTTTTGTTCTTTTCCTGAAATAAATCTAGAAAACTCCCTTCAGCAGAAGTTCTTGGCTGTAGATGGCTTTACTTGAATAGTAAAGAGAAAAAGGTTTTAGACATACCTATGTTGTCTAAATATTTCACCAAGTAAATGAACTTAATATACTTGAGAGACATGAATACACTTGAGGACTGAATTTCCTTATCAGCTAGTGATATTCAAACTTTAAGGCTTGAATAGAACGGAAAATAAACCCCACATGCTCGTTTTTACATGTTTTATCACATTTTGCACTATGAAGAATTCCTAAAGTGCAACATATACTTAAGATCTGGGGAACTCTTCTCTGCTCAGCCCTAACCTCTCACTGTTTTAGCACCTTGGTTTATTAGAAGGAGTGAAAATTGCATCTCTGGCACCTAGAACCTTGACACTGGTTTGTCAAGATTAGGAAGCTTGTTTTATTTCCAAATCTGCTTTTCTGGACTGTGGGACTTTCATTCAAAGGACAGCTCAGACTCAGAATAGATGCTGTCCATAACAGCTGTGCTCAAACTAGAGGATGAACTGAACACAGGAACAGCTATTAATGCTACACACTGCTAACAAGCCCAGCTGAAAAGCAGGGCTTATTAGGTGGAATCCAGGATCATGAAAAGAAAGGATAGCTGCATAACAGTTTGCAGTACTAAATGAAAAATCAGCCATGCAGAAAGACAGCAGAGAGGTAGAATGCTTATTAGCATTTCCCTGACATATCTTGCTTATCTAGGTCACTATAAAGTAAGTACTCACCACTTTGTCTGCCAAAGCTTTAATTCTTTTCTAATGTCTAGAAACATTATGAAGTAAAATAATTAACTGATTGTTAACACATGAGTGGCATCATGCGTTGTTCACATGTACCTACATAGTTCTGTGGTACTACTTACAAAGAAGTAAGAGGTGCAAAGCAAGAAAAAGGAATCCAGAATACAGCCTCCTTCTCACCCAACTCCACTTGCCTCTTTAAATCATCTTGTATTTTGCTTTTAACAATGTGTGCCCAAAGTATGGGCTGTCACCAACACAGAGCTCCTAGAGGTCATAATACTGGAAGGATTCAGCAACACAGAAGAACCGAGTTGCAAAGAGAAGTCTCCATGGGAGCTGCAGGATACTCCTTCAGCATGTGTTTCCCCAACACAGGAACGCTAGCTCCTGGCTCCTTGAGTACAACCATACAAGGGTGTGTTTGTCTGCAGGATCAATCACATCCTGATGTTCTCAGGCAAGCCCAGCCAGCTATTTCCTCTAACTCACAGTTCTAGTTAAGAGTTAGGGGTACCTCAGAAGAGAAAGCATTGACTCCTCAAGGATGTGTGAAGAAAGTCCTCTAAGTGCCAATTACACAGCCACCATTCTCATTGCTATTACCGTTTATTTTAAGTGCTGATTGCTAACTACAATTCTTTTGTTCCCTGAATTAGCATTTAAATTCCTGAATATAACAGCATTGCAGGAATACATGAAAAGGCATGGGAAAACTGAGTGTACAGATAGATGCCCTTAATTCAGTAGTGCTCAGCTTATCCTTTGACTCCTGTGGTGCATGTACCCATGTAATGGTCCTCCCTTACAGCTATGCAAGTAATTCTTAGTGACAAAGAGTAATCTTATTACTGGCTTCCTCCATGTTAGGATGGAGAAGATTGGGAGATATACAGAATGTTTAATGATGCATGTGGCATGCAAGAGAAACTATGTAATTTACTGGGAAAGACACTGGAGGAAAGAGTGCTCGAGTGATACATCACTGCTCCTCTTTCAAGAATAAAAGGAACAAATTGGGGTTTGTTAATTTCGTTGGCCACACTTGTTCCCCTAAGAATTCTACAGTAGAAAAAATTGCATTGCTCTAAAATATTTGCTTGAATAGTGAGGGTCATATAAACCAACTGAGTGCCAAATACTTGCATGCATTTGGCACTCTGATATCCCATATTTGAGACTGAGGTATAGTTTGCTACAAGCATAGCTTGTGGATCAAACATTGTTAGCTGCAGTTTGTGCAAACTGTGCATGTTTCAGGACCACTGAACATTATTTATAAAAAGGATTTAAGGTAGATACTGCTGTATCTCAAATTGTTCACACACTTCTGAGCACTAAACATACTTGTGAGTGCAAAGAGCACATTCAATATTTAATAACACAGTGGTAGAAACAAAATCAGTCTGAACTCTGTGTCAAGTCTGGAATGGAATTAGGTACAGAGACCATGGTGAAGGTAAATGGTATCCCAGCTGTCCTGCAGAACTCTGCCCACAGACTCTACAAAATGAGCTGCAGGACCCAGGGAAACTTATTGAATATCCCTCCAGCCTGACCAATTAGAGCAGTCTGCATAGGCTTTAACACAATGTCTCATCTTTTAAAGGAGGGAACAGAACCTCAGGTAGTATAAATTACTCTTGTCACTTCAATTCCAGCACCTATTTAAACCAATTTACACCATTTGCCTTAGTGAGCAAAGCAGAAATTGACCTGGGAATAGATATTATGCTGTATTTGCAGATTAAAACCTCTTCTTCTCTTGAAAGAATTTGTGCCTGCAATATGTAACCCATTTTGTCTCTGATCTAGCTTAGACAGCCCATGACAGACATGGTTTTTAAACATGTAATAGCACTATTCACTATGAAAATCATACCTAGATAAGCAACAATCACAGAGCTAGGAGACATGAGATACTTCTTATCCTAAATAACATTTTTGCTTAAATACAGTATTTCCTTGGCAAAATGAGAATCTTCTGGTTTACTCTTCAATTAAAAGTAATTAATACCAGAGTTATTTATTTTAAAATTAAGTAAGTGGAAATTTCCATTGCAGAGAAGTCATGTCTTATAATGCCCACTCAATACTATTTCTGAAAATACCCCTTACAGATCGATGGAAGCTGACTTATTCAAGCATTAAGTCTTACTTGCTAGGATAGGTGCAATGAAGTGTTATCACAAGTATATAATCTATTTTCAGGATTATTAACTTCCCAGAGCTCAAGTTACTTGTTTTAAAAGAAAAAACAGCTAGTGAATACAAATCAAAAAGGTAGAGAAGATATTTACAAATGCTTTGAATTTGAAATGAAAATTCTGACTGCTATTTCAGTACAAAGTATTAATCCTGAAGCACAGGCTAATTATATTATGGACATTATGATAATGTGATTTGTTTGGAATGCTTCTTTTCTGCTTATTTTATTATTGACATGCAGGCTTTCCTTTCCTGATAGACTCAATAAACTTTTCCTAGACACATTTTTCTCCCTGTACCTACACTCAACATCGCTATCACTTCACAGCAGGCATATGAAGCAATTGATAGAGTGACGGTTTTAAAGAGTTCATTGTCATCTTAGATTTCATTTCAGAGTTGACCTCAAGCAGTTTCTGTGCTGAGATGCTTTGTGCATCCACAGTTACAGCTAGGCACGAGTATTTAGAAATGCTGATAAAGAGGCACCTTATATAAACAAAAGACAAAGCACTTTGTACAGACCAGCAGATTGATAATAATCCTTTCCACTACCCTTACTACAGAGTTTGAAGCCAGAAGAGATCACTTGAAGTGGGGCAAAGGGCTGAGAAGAGGTGCAGGGGTGTCAAGAGGATGGGTCCAGACTATTCAGTGGTGCCCAGCAACAGGACAAGGAGCAACAGGCACAAACTGAAACACGGGAAGTTTCACCTGAACATAGGGAAAACCTTCTTTACTCCAAGGGTGGCAGAGCACTGGAACAGGCTGCCCAGAGAAGTTGTTGAGTCTCTTTCTCCGGAGCTATTAAAAACCCACCTGGACACAACACTGTGAAACTTGCTCTAGGTGAACCTGCTTTAGCAGAGGGTTGATTGGACTGGATGATCTCCACATGGCCCTTCTAACTCTAACCGTTCTGTGACTCTGTGATTAAGTGAAAGTGATTAAGTCAATTAAAATGTTGAATCAATTGCAGTATCTCAGACATGATTCTTCCACTGGTACCACACATTGCTGAGATTCAGTTGTTAAGTGCCTATACAAATAAAGGTCTCCAGAGTTCTCATTCCTGATACAGTAATTACAGCTTAAAGAAGTTAGGAAACAATTTTTAGGTTTTAAGGAGCATGTGATGCCAAAGAAAAAGAAAATCTATTTAAAAAACCTTAAAGACAGTGAGTAATAGCTGCTGTGTTGATTTGCTAATGTATTCAAGCTGGCTATCTAAAGCAGGCATTTTATCTTTAACTTCCATCAAATCTTCCTAGACATGTCCACCATCGAAAACTTAACAAGAAAATTAAGTCAACTGAAACACGCAGACAAATTAAAAAGACTCACTAAATTCACTATAGCAGCTGATGAGGCCATCACCAAATAGAAAATACTAATGAAGAAATATTTCTTGCAATAATATCCATCATCCTGAAATCGCTCTGGAATAAAAGAAACACTGGTAGTTTTCTTCTGAAGCATTTATTCCTAATTTCAACAAGATTAAAGAAAAAAAAAAATTCCTGCTTCTTTCCAATAAAAGTGATTATTCAAAAGAAAGAGCAAAATTGGACACTACAAGGGCATACTTGAGACAAAGCAGTCTTTTAAAACATTTCGTACTCTGCAATACCTGCCTCATTCAGGGTAAAATGTAGTAAAGCCCTCAGATCCTCAATGCTCAAAAAGAAGATTAAAAAAAAGAAAAATTACAGTACTTACAATTTGAGGCTGATACAATAAACACAAATAGTTTTGATTTGAGGCTTCATATTGAAAAAAAAAAAAAAAACCAAAAACAACCAAGCTGAAGGCACATTTACTTTTCTCTCTTGCAGGAAAAAGTTCCCAGACCTATCCCTTGCCCGTTGCAACATCCCATGACAGCTCGGTGGCAGTGTCTAGAAGCATCCTTAACACCCCATCAGGTAAATGAGGATAATAAATAGCACTTGCCTATCTCACAGCAGTTTGGGAAGAAAGATATAACAGAGAGGCTGAAATGCACAGAAATGTTAAATCCCAACCATCCTTGAGGAAATTATTTTCCAGGTGAACACATTTTACTTCCAAGATATTTTCTTTATGCTCGATTTGTATCTTTGATGCTGTGATTCCATTCTCCTTGCTCCAGTGGTGTTACCCTAAACACACATCAGCCATTTTCACACGTGCACTACAACATTCCCAACACCTTAACTCCTCCCTGAAAATATATCTTACCTCTGCTACTTCGTACACATTTTTTAAACCTCTGCTCTGAAATCAACCCCTTTCACTTAATATTATTGATGTATTTGTAAGTGTTCTTTTGATTTCTTTACAAACTCTCAAAATTTTAACATTTTCTACAAAATATGTGTCCCTGTTTAAAGAAATAAATGGTGTGATTTCACTAATAAGAGTGTAAACATGATTTTAAATCTGTTTATGATTATTTTTGGTAGACGAGAAATCTCTGTCTCCCTCCGCATTACCAGGACTTCTCCTTCCTACATTTTAAATCAGAATATTAATCATTATATTTATCAACCTACATTTTGCTGAGCTGAATCTCTTCTTTCTCAGGTTTTTGTTTCGTTTTGTTTTTTGGAGGTGTTTTTTGTTTCTTTGGTTTCTTTTTTGTTTGTTTGTTTATTTTATTGGGTTTGTTCAGCAAGGTCTCTTTCAGCCCCACAATGGTTTTTTACCTTCAATAGTATTTGAAACCAACCTTTGTATCACATGCAAATTTAACGAACATGCTGCCTGTCTCCTTCTTCCAAATTATTAAGGATGATGTTAATCCAGGCCAAAATTAAAATTGGTCCTGTGGTACTTCATTAGACACTTACTCACAGTAACATACCTGGTCAAATCTACTCTTGTTATAAAAAAAAGGATAATTTCAATGAATTAGAAAACTTGCACCAATGTATGCAAGCAGTGACTCTGGCCCATTTCCTTTTGTCATTAGCCTTTATTTGTAGGCAAGTATTCAATTTACAGCATTTATTGAAACTGTCAATAATTTGCCATTCAAGCACAGCCTGAGCCCCATGTGGTGCTCTCCTATTTAGGAGCCTTGACGGGTTTTGCTTTATAAACCGGCTGAACACTTCTAGATGTAACCTAAAGGTGCTTCTAAGACCTGCAGCCATGAGAGCCAGCACAGCTGTATGATGGGTCCTGTCTCCTTCCTCCAGCTCAGCCTGTGTCTGATAGTTTCAGATGATGCCTCCTGCTTCTCCCAGGGGAACAAACAGGCTGGACAGGCTGGTCTTACCATAGCTGCACAGTTTGCATAGATGCTAGAGGGATGTGACCCCTCAAGCAAGCAATGGGAAGGGATCTGCTGCCTTGGAATCAGCATGTACTGCAAAGATCAAGAGAGGTGCAAAAATGTAGTGGGGGAAGATGCCAACATATTTTAAATCCAGAAAAAAAAAACAAACTAAACCAAAACAATACACAAAAAAACCCCAAACCAACAAAACCCATGTCATTTTATCCAATTATCAGTATTATTATTAGGAAAACAATTTACTCCACAGAACAAATAACTTGTAAGTTTGGAAATCCCTTTAAAGTACAGGATGAGGCTCTGAGCAATGTGGTCTAGTGAAAGATGTCCCTGCCATGGCAGGGGGGTTGGAACTAGATGAACTTTGAGGTCCCTTCCAACCCAAACCATTCTATGATTCACAATCTTTATCCTCACTTCTGCCCATGTACTGCTTTTCACTTTACTTCTTCAATGACTCTAAAAGATGTACTCTAGGCCAAATACTAAACGCCAGTAGTGTCCAGAGGAAAAAAAAGACAATGAATCAGTCCTCCTTTTCCTTTAAGAAAAACATTTTACATGTTAATGCACAAAGCATGCCAGGGGCAGTAAATGGAGCTTTCACAGAAACAATGAATAATTTTTTTTTTCATGTTGATAAGAAGCGAAAATGGTTACTCAATATCAAGTGAAACACAGAATAGATTTGCAGATAGAAGAACCAGCTGTAGTTCTGAGCAGTCATAGTATCTGTTTCTATTAAAAGAGGTGAAGTTCTAAAGTGCAGAGGGTTTCACTAACCACCAATTAAATAGTTCTGCCAGAGGAAAAAGGAAAATGAGGAATGCAATATAAAACATCACCTGTGCCCTTTGTTACACAGAGACATTCATTTCTTGTACAGTGAATGAAGATCTATCTCAGTGCAAAGCCACTGTCCAGCCCATTTGCAATTATTCTGTGGCTTCTTTTGCTAAATACAAGAAAGGATATATTTCTTGCAGGGGGAAAAAAAAAGAGGTATTTCTTATCCCCTTTCACAAAGTCTATAATCTTCCTGTACACACCATGGGAACTGCATCTCTTTTTTAACAGTTTACACACTGTATCACTAAAGGAAGCTTTAAGTGCCAAATAAAGTACATTCCTTTTGTCAACCCATTTCCCAAGGAGTTTCACACACAGCTTCAGTGCTTGAGGTCTTCAATTACCTGCACATCAATTTTTGGCCTGATCTGTTAATAGCACAGTAACCCTTATTTCACCCCATCAGATCCACAACCAATTGCCTGGGGCCAATATAGAGATATTTACGTTACTCTTCCGTCTCATTTCTAGTATTTTTAGTATTTTTGTCCTCTGTCAATAAGTGCAGGGTTGGCCTCTACGTACTTGTATTTCCCTCTCAGATTAACTGCCAATTAGAGGTAATTGGACCTGGCAAAAATTTTTGTTGATGGACACATATCTACTGTGAGACAGAATGAGTACTAATTAATTTCAGATAGGTCACTTCTGGCTGTCAGTTTTTCTCTGAACTCTGGATGTGTCCACATGATGCTTCCCTCAAATTAAACTGGTTGGAAGGTATTTACTCTCAAATGTAAAACTGGACAGTATAGCTAAACCTGCTTGTAGTTAAATCTGAAAAATACTGTCTTTCTACGTGTGGATGGGTCCAGTTGCTGGGTGGGATCTTTTTTTTTCTGTTCATCTACTCTGCAAGTCAGTGCTCAGGGATGAAACTACCTGAGTCTGTGTGCAGGTCCTTTCATTTCTCAGTTCCTCTGCAGGCTGCTGCTGCATTTGAACTGCAAAGACTTCGAGGCTTAAATCAAATGATGTAGTGAGAAGGAAAAAGGCTTTAATTGCTAGTTTGATAGATTCTATACAAATATTTCTACTGGGCTTTCAAAGGCTAAACAAAACCATAAAATTTAAACACCTTTAACAGTTACTGCACTTAGGCTTCATACAAGTGAAAGGATGAACATGCCAGACCTTGGAGACCCCGTAATACTTTTAAATGAGTCTAAAATGTAGCCAGCCATCTTTCACTGAGAAATTTTAAAAGCTGTTTCAAGAGGAGACACCTCTAGTTCTGTGAAGCTCTTGCTGTTAGTACATTTTAGATGTGTTTCTCCAATGTGAAATTGTTCCTCTCTAGTTAAATTCTAAATCAGATGCCCTTTAGTTCTTGCTGTAGATTTTTCTTTCAGTGAAATATTAGTCTTTCACAGGTCAGAAGAGTCTTTCAAGCCTTCTCAGTAATAAAATTTAAGGTAGTTTCACCTTTTTAATCAGACTTTCAATAAAAGTCATGAAAGAATCCTAGCAAAAAGTGAAATAAACTAAAAGGAAATAATAATTGAAAAACATAATAATTCCATAAAATTGTTCAGCTGATTAGTGGGTTTTGTCCTAATATTTTGAAATCTGGAAAATGTGTTATATGCCCAAAAGGGCTTTGTAGGCTCCAATTATTAATTTACTTTCAAAAACTAGAAGTGACACTTAGCTGCCACAGAAGTTAACACCATAACCGCAATAAAATATGATACAAATGTTATTACTATATGGTAATTTATTGCATGTCATATCTTTTTCTCTTCAGCCACTTCAGTAAGTAATGCGACTTATTTTTAGAAGCAAATATCCTTAATATTGGAAGTCTGGAAACCAACATCATACTTAAATATTCCCTAGAATGAAAGAATAAAATCTCAAACTTCTAAGTCAAACAACAGGTCTGTGAAATCACAATTCAATATAAAATTTGAGATTTTTTTTGAAGTTATTTTGAACTGTGAGAATCTATTTCAATTCTGATTTTATATCTGGTAAAAGAAAAGTGTAAGTCCTTGATTTCCTCTGCAGTGGATTCCACTTCGCCACTTCAACGGTCTTGAGTGAGCCCATCATGGTGAGAATGATGAGAACTTTCACCAAGGTATTTCCCAGTGGAAAAAAAAATATGTAGTAGATAAAAACTGGTTCAGTTTAGGGTTTTTTTGTTTGTTTGTTTGTTGGTTTGCTTTTTGGTTTTGGGTTTTTTTGGGGGGAGTTGGGTTTTTATGTAAGTGGTGATTTTGTCCTAGTGAAAATAGGGAAATATGAAAGTGAGTCACTTCATTTGTCCTGCCTTCTTTTACTGCTTTATAAAAGTTTAATTCTATTTTACTTTCACTTCAAACATCAAATATGTAAAATGCATTTGAGGTTCTGAAACTTTAATTTTCATTCACAGAAACTTTTAAAGGTTCAGAAAATTTGTGAATTAATGTAGTGGTTTCAGTTCGCATTCCTTATCTTTTGTAAGACAGAAGATGTGGAGGAATGCAAAGTAGGCTCAAAACTTAAAGAATATGAAAAAGTTTATTAACAGAACTAAAAGGAAACAAAGAAATAATATGAAATTAAAGCAAACCCCTCATTTTCCTCCAGCACCCCCCCTCCTTCTCTCCTTCCCAAACCAGCACAAAAGGTAACAAAACATGATCCTTGGTCAGCATTCACAGTTCTTAAAAGTCTCTCTACTACTTAAGGAAACAGAGGTCTCTTTCGCTGCTTGTGGTCCCCAAACTGCATCAGCCAGCAAATCCGCCCGGAATATCTGCTGCCAGGAAAAAGCATCTCTCCCATGGGAATAAATCACAGTCTCTCTACCATGGGCCACGCACAGGGTTTCCCTTTTAAGGATGGACAAATCACAGTCTGAAAACAACTCTCCTGTTTCACAGAAAATCTTAAAAGTCTCTCACAACTCCTCACCACTTCTGGGTAACCAGGCACAGTCACCTTTGTTTCCTCACATAGGCTGCATTCAGAATTCTTCATCACCCCCCCATGTCTTTAAATGGATTAAAGAAGAAAAAAACAGTTTGGGATATTACTGTTCCTACCACGGTCTGCAGAAAGCCGTTTTAAGCTTTCGCGCTGCAAGTACGACTCCGCCCTCTTTCTTCCCCATCTGCCATGTTCAGATTCCCTTTCTCTTTCTCTCTGACCTTGAAGATGCCATGATGAAGAGTAGTCTCCGTCGTTCGAGCTTTATGATGAAAACCTCACTTTCTTTGTGCTGCTGGCTCTTTGATGTTAGTCTCTCAGCTCCCGCTGGATCTCCGTAGGCCACGTGGGGGGGGGGAAGGGAGTTCTCAGAAGCCTCAGCCGGGTGGTCTCGGCCCTTTGCAGCAATTATGGTTATTTTTCAGCTGCCTGGGGCTCTGAGGGACTCTCCCGCAGGCACCCTGGGCTGTGCCCCGGTGCCGGGGGGGGGAGGGGAAGCCCGAGGCCGCTCCGAGCAGCGGAGCCTCAGCACCCATCTCCCCACCCCTCCCGCAGGAGGCTGCAAAAACCGAAAAAGGGCACTTTCTGTGTCCCTCAGGCTTTAAATATGGAAATTTTGAAAAGCGCCACTGGTCAAAAGAGCTGTCCATCAGCTCAGGTTCAACTTACCACAATTAAATATACAAATAAAGATCTTGATTTCTTATCAACTTCAACAAGGATATAGGCCATAGACATAGTTAGGTGACAGTCAACTTCACAGTTTTCTCCCTCTCCTCCTCTTGGAAAATGGATCTGTATTTTGCTGTTCCTTCAGTAACTATACCAAACTGACAATGTAATTTGATTTTTTTAAGAACATGTATCAACAGAGATGATGGAGTCACACACTACAGAATTTACAATGTAAACTGATGTGCATGCATCACAGAAGATATGAAGTGCAGCAAAACAATTGTTGAGTGATGAAAATGTAATCTATGTTTCGCTTTGATTCATTTAAAGCTGTTTGTGTCATGTCATTCATCCTTACTCTGACAAATTAAAATAAAAACCAAAGAGCACAAATCTTCTTTCTCTGTTTTCTTTTTTGTTTAGGAAAAAACCTTTTCCTGATATGTGGTTTATTATTTATGTGTTATAGCTAAATCGGCCTACACTCAGCAAAAAGCAGTGTAAGAAAAAAGAAAGTAGAGATTTTTTTAGTTTATTTGTTTACTTCAAACTTGGAAGATTTTCGTTTTATACATATATCTATAAATCTGTATAAAACTCCTGGATGAAACCCAATCCACCCATAATTCAGGTCCTGCTTCATTGTAACTTTGTAAGTCTGAACTATGAGGATGGGACAGGAGATCTGCCCTACCTAACATTTCTGCCAGAAGTCATTCCACATACAAACAATTTCCTTGTTACATTGGCTGCACTGTCATGTCTAGAGAGCTGAACACTTTACCCATGAACTGTGCCAGCATGCACTGAGAGTTTGCCTCCCTGCTCACTCGGGATCCAGCTTGCTCAGTGATCCTTAGAAGGACAAACCCACGTCCCACGACTGCTCCATCCTGCTGTCTAAGGTCTACCTCAAACAAAGGCACTTTCTAGTCCTCCTCTTGTGGATGGGAACAGTCACAGGAACAAATCCAGGAGATATGGGGCCCAAGCAGCAAAGCTATAACTCATTTTTAACCTAAGAACTACATTAAACATACAGGTGAAAAGACAAAGTTTTGGACCAGAAAGCATCCCACAATTTTTTGGTTTATTATCCAACCTAACAAGAGACAGGCAACCTCCTCAAAAGCCTTTCATGACTTGTTTTTGTTTGGTTGTTGAAAATAACTGTCCATGCCAGGAAAGGTTGCGGAGTCTCCACTGTTGGAAATATTCAGAAAACATCCGGCCATGGTTCCAGTCAACTGGCTCCAGGTGGCCATGCTTGATCAGGGAGGTTGGACCAGACGATCTCCAGAGGTCACTTCCAGTCTCAACCATTCTGTGCTTCTGTGATACCCCTCTGGATGCCCATTTCCATGGCACTAATGGATGATGATTACATTGAAAGAGACAAAACTTAGGTCATGAATGCCACACTCCTTAGCAAAGTCATGGTGAATTCCCTATATACAATGTCAAGATGCCTTCAGGTAGTGTGGGAAAACCTTGGGAAGTATTTTTTTTTCCTGGGGAAAAAAAAATCTCTATAAAAAATTACATTCTTAGTGAGAGGTAATAGCATGTTACTTTACTCTTTTCATTCTGAAAAATCACGAAGGCTTCAAAAAAATATTAAAGATGATAATCTGAAAACAAAACACAGCAAAACAGATGTCACTGCAAAATTAAGGTTCCACAGGCAAATATGCAAAAGCCCTAAAATGCAAACCTAAGTATAAATGTGTCACTTTACAACCTCCCCCAGTGAATACCTCTGATGCATAATACATTTTCACTCAACACATAATTAGCTGTTGGAACTCATTGCACCAAATTAACATTGAATTAAAACCTTGGCCTAATTCCAAAGATATTGAGTATTCCTGTGTAAGTATTGACATGGACTATTCAGCAGCAATGCCCCACTAACCCATCCCTTGAGACAGGAAAATATTATTATTCTTTGAGCCTTTGAAATTCCAAACATAGAGCAAATGAAAAGGGCTTGCCCCAAGTCAAACAGGAAACCTCTGGAAGAGTGATGAGTTCTCAATTCTTGTAAGGGGCAACAAATAAACACAAACTTTTCTGTCACTGTACATGAGCGACCTTTTTTTAACCTTTGACAGAACTGCCACCAAGGGTGCAGGGACACTGATTACATGAGCCTTCTGAGCACTGATTGAAGTGTGTGAAGTGCTGAGCATCCGGATAGGCAAAAGCAGGGAGATGTTTGCAACTGTGCGTCATAATCTCATGGCCACTCCCTCTTTTCTCCTACAGAACCACTCTGCAGTTTCCATCATCCCAAAGAAGCCCACTTTCATGAAACCCTTCTTTGGTAGCCCAATTAGATGGGCCACCTCTGTCTCCAACCTTGCTTTCCGCTCTGCAGTGCACCCATCTCCTTCCCATGCACAAAATCAGGGAATGCATGCAAAGGGCCTTGGACAGAACCACACCAGCACTCAGCACAAGTGCTGCAATGGCACAGTGGAATAGTTTGTGATGAGCTCAACATTTTTTCTTTAAAACAAAATGCTTTTTTTGATGAATATAAATTAAATTAAGGATGAACCAAAGGAGCAAAGCTGCTGAGTCTGGAAAAGAGAGCTGCAGTGGGGCAGCCCAATAAAGTCTGCATCAACAAACAACAGGCATGTCCCCAAAGAGACACCTGTGCTATCTTGGAGTTGTTTGAAGCTTCAGTCTGGAACCTAAAACTGAGTTTACTGAGTTACAAGCAATTTTGTACTATTTTTTTTTTTTTCTGTTCATAACATCAGAAAATGTTAATTTCAATTTGGAAATCAAAACCAATGTATGAAATCTGTTAAGCTTTATTTGTAGCTGTTTCCGAGATTATTTTTATGTAAAGTTCTCCCTGGTCACCAAACAATCTATGACCGTTCTGCAGTGATTACTAGTGAAAGTTCTAATGCCATTAGACAGTAGCTGACACTCATCCTTGCACACTTCATTTGTGAGGGCTACGGAATTTATAACATCTACATCTCTTTTCAATTTTCCAGAATAAATGTCCAACATACCCTCAGAAAAAATATGGTTATTTTTATAGAGACGGGGAAAAAAAACCCCAAAAACCACAACAAAAACTAACAAACCCCACAAGCAATATAATACAATTTACAATTGAAAAATCAATCATTATTAAAACTGGTAACAGCATGAAAAATACAGGATGATTTTGGGGTTCTCCGAGCAAACAGTATGATAAAGGCAACCTATAATTAAAAAGACTTATTAAGAAATAACCAACAAAGCAAGTAAATTTTACTTATGCCAACTAGCAATTATTCTTTTTATTTTCTGTCTGCTCTAAGCTCAGGGTCTGACAAAAATAATTCTACAGAAAGAGAGGGAGATAGGGATGATCATTTAGTTCATCAGTAGAGTGAACTAAATCTAAGTACTCCAATCTGACAAATAAAATTGGATTTTTATTCCTGTATTATTATGTATTATTCCAATAAGCTCACTCCCTCCCTGCAGTCCTATTTCCCATCTGCACTCACCTGCAATACCACTCAGACTGTAACTTGCTACTAAATTGCCTTTTCCCTTTCTGCGGCTTATACCAGATCCCTTAAATTTTCGTGATTTCTCTAATATTTTCATTCAGAGACTCAGATGACTAAACTAAATCATCATATAAAAAATTTTTCTTTCACTGATTTTTTTTTGTCTCGTTAAATCCTTGTCTTTGTGAAGAAAAGTGTCACTCCTTGCTGCATATCAGTCTTTTATCTTACATCATGATTGCAGTGAACACAACAAACTCATAAAATATATTTAAATAAAAAGTTAGCTCACTTTTATAGTATTTTTTAATTAAATCTAATTACAGAGCACCCAAAAAAAGTGAGAGTCTATATGAAAAACATTTCATGAAACAGAATAAGGAAAATCAGAGGAAATAGTATATTTAGTATATATATATAACATCCCCTATTACTTTGTTTTACTGAGGCTGAACAGACCAAGCTGTCTCATCTCTGCCTGCATCTAATGTGCTTCAGATTAATTTCAGATTAGTTTCTGGTTTATTTTGTTTAATTAGGTTTCGTAGCAGCCATAAATAAATGAGTGTGTATGCGTGAACACATAAATATATGTTTATATATATACACAAGCACATACACACACATATATGTACATGCACACAAGTTTTAGTTTCAGGAATGACTGAATACTCCAACATCAAAAACTAAATGGCATTATGGTACTGCAAGCTGTCACTACACGCATCACTACTTGTTCACGTGTAGAAACAATATTCAAGTTTTCCTTTCAAAGTCTTCTACTTCAGGGTAGGCAATACTGGTAGTCTAGAAAGAGCCACGTTGTAACCTCACCTATAGTAAGAGACAGCATGGAGATATACCCCAAAATGGGAAGAAAAGTGGAAATGAACAACTATTTCATCCTATTTCTTAAGTCCTACCATAAGGGAACAAATTATGCCAACACTTTTCATGAAACGGCTTTTCTTTGCATCTGCTTACCTATGCTCTGCAGCAAAGGTGGGAAGAGCATTCAGTGATGTCCCCTATCCTGTACATTTGTCAGAGCTGGATGGAGAAGCAAGGTGGACAAGCAACACAGAGCAAGGTCATAGAAACTTTGCTATCTCCTTATCTCATAGGGAATACGCCACATCAAGAGATACTTACCTGAGGCATAACTTTCCTCATCACCCTGTATTCCCATAGCATATTCCTGCTGTGACTGTGGGAAGTAACTGTCGAGAAGCCACCATCATGGACATTCACAATCAGCAAGGACCTGAGAAAAACACTGAGGGATGATTTTACTCCCATTTACTCACTGAGGATGGGTGACTATGGACAAATGAGGACGAAAGGAAGACAAAAACAAAGCAGCCCAAAATGAGACTGGTTTCCATGTCACAATGGAAACACAGCATTTCCATGGTTCAGAAGTTATTTTGTGTCACTACATTTGGTGTCTCTTTTCTGCAGCTACAACTGAGAAAATATGCAACTAAACTAGAGAACACAGTAGGTTCCCAGCAAGGCTTGGCACTGCTCATAAGAGCGCTCTGGCACCGAGCCGACAGCAGACTATGTTTAACAACTAATGATATACATTACCATAGCCTTGACACTAAAAACACATATCTAGTGACAGTCATTCTGTTGCCATTTAAATTCATATACATCTTGGGATGGTTTCCATCCATGCTGGCAGACAAACTGTAATGAATAAAGAGGCTGCACTTTGCAGATAAATAAAAGCAAATGTGGGATGTACCTAAATGGATTTGACAGATTGTAGGAATAATTTAAAAATATAAGAGCAGAACACAGACATGTTGGCATTATTCGTAATGAGGACAAGAATTCATGAATTATATACTATTGCTAGACCAGAAAAACAGGAATAAGTACCAGAGATGTTCAAGTCCTTCCATTTACACAGCAGTAAAGTAACAAAGTCCTCTTGCTTCATATTCATTAAGTGCCTTTTCATTTGTAAACCCCTAAGCTCTCTATTAAAAAAAATGATTCTGAGCATGAAACACAGGGCAAAGAAGCAGCTGGTTTTGTCTTACATGGAAAACTAGCCTATAACTAGGAGGAGATATGGCAAAAAATGTTGTAGGCCATATCCCAAACTCTGAAAGAGCAATGCAATTCATGCTGGGGCTGTCCCTGAGGACTGCAGGGATTGCATCCCATTATGCAGCACTAAGCATCCTTCCTAATACCCACTACTAGTCATCCACTTGTTACTGGCACAGTTCTGGCACAAAGCCTGGAAAGGATGAACTAGCTCATAAACAAAAGCTAGAAAGCCTTTTTAAACACATATAAATTTATTACTTTGCTTACCAGCAAGAGTGGCATATTTAAAGGCTTGCTAATTTGGACAAGATATTTTACACAGCTCAGTACCAAAACCAGAAGGGTACTAGAATAAAGACACAACAAATATTCTAAATAGATATGAATTTTTGTTGGAAAAAACCCCAAAACACCTCTAACAGCCATCTCTAGATTACCAGCTAATTCTTAGAATATCCTACTGGATTTCCTTGTACTTTTTTCACTTCTTCTTTTTCCCTATACCTTTTCCTTCTGTAACAACTTCTTTTCATCTTTTATCACTATTAAACTAGAAACAGGGACTACAAATTTTTTTACTAGCTTTTTTTTGAAAAAAGTAGCATACAGTATTCAAGAACATAAATGTAAAATCTTGGGGAAAAAACCTATCAAGAAAGGTGCAAAACAAATACCCTGCCTACTTGTAATGTCGCCCAGTATCTTTAGAGATAGAAAGAACACTATTATATTTCTACAACATTAAATGGATATTTAGTGACCCCAGAAGATGACTGTGGTCTGAGCTAGTGCTAGCTAAATAACATGTAAATAGAAGAGGCTCTAGTTAGTTTATTTAGTTTTGCATTTTAAAGTGGTTATTCACAGAACTCTGGTTTAGGGATAATCAAACTGGTACATCTTGTGCAGGTATGTGGCTATCAATAGGGTTCTTCAGCTCTCTTTGAAAATCAAGTTGCTTTAATGCTGCTGCATGTAAGACACCCAAAGATCATAAATACTCAAAAGCACAAGACTTTCTTGAAAATGTTGATTAGCTGCAAATAGTAACAGCTTGTGAATACTATGGGAACATATCACTGATGAGAATTAGTACTACACCACCTGAGCAGGAAGTGATCTTTTAGTTCACTGTGGCAATTATTCTTTAATAGAGACTAAAATATTAATTACCATGGGAGCGTTCACTGTAATTCATTGCAAACCGTGAGCATGCAAGAAAAGAACATCAGAAATTATTTCACTTGTGCCTCCTAATATTGAATTTAATAATTTGTATTAATGTGATGATGTGTCTCTGTTCCTACGGTATGAAATGATACTATCTCTCAGATTGCATGGGCTTAAAGCCCCATGCTGGAGTTTCTTCATGTACATTCATACACTTCTGCAGGTATAGTAACAGAAGTACATTTGAAATGGATAGAGGTTTAAAGGTTTACAGCTTGTATCAATCATGGCTCAATGAGGAATTTAAAAACTGATTAAAGAAACAGGGGCAGTTCTGTACCTTCTGGCTAGCCTATACATGCATATGGATCCATGCACATTCAAAGAGGAATGAAGGAGGGCTGAACTACAAGCATTGGAGAAAGGTATTTATTGAATTATGTCTCTTCTAGATGGTATCATCTATGGTCCATCTTCATGCTGACTCCAAACACCAAGCTGGCAGGTGTACTTGGTTCCATAGGGGATGTATTGTAATTATTTGCCAAGAAGACCAAACTTACTATGTACAATCTGAGCAAGAGAGAGAACCTTATGGAAAGGACCCCAGCTCCTCCCTATGCTCTTTTATAAGTACATTTGTGATTATTATTATTATTATTATTATTATTATTATTATTAACTCTCCCTCTACAGGCTCAGAGTATGAAAATGCACAAAAAAAAAAAAAAAGAAAAAAAAGGTATGGAAAGCTGTTTACTCCAGAAATTAGAAGAAAAAGTTCATTCTTTCTCCCTTTTCATCCTTTCACCATATACTCAAATCCAGTAAAGCTATGACTAAGGCCATGAGCACCTCTAATAATAGGTAGCAACCACTTAGCTTCACTAATTTAGATGACCTGAATTCACCAGCCATCATGGCAAAAAACCTATGATTTCTCATACTTTAAAGAACAAGCTTTGAAAGGACTAACAGCAACAGCCAAAGTGCACCCAGAAACAAGCAAGAAGACAGTATTAAACAGACTATTTCAATGGCATCAACATGTACTTCTCAGAACACCTTCAGATAAGTTTTATAAAGACAAAAATAGGACGGCAGTTAAGACTCAACTTGGTTTGTCTTGAATCACATTTATTAGAGGGATAGATCTTATCTACTCATAGATATGCCCTTAGTATTACAGCAGGATATAAATAAAGGCCTCCTATGTTATTTTTAGCCATACTCTTCATAACATTAGTAGAATACTATATGTCTTACTGCTAGTCAATGAGCTCCCACTGATTTTAAATTTCATTAGGCTCATAAACTCCTCTGTCTGGCAGAGAAATTACATTTTCTGGTTTCCAAAGCTGCATAATGAGTTATGACCTATCCCTTCCCTTTGTCTCCTCAAAATACCCTTTTCTTGGCTAATCTCTCACATATTTTCAATTTTCCCCCAACACTCATATGGATATTTGCACACACACAGAGGTAATATTGCAGAGCATTCAGTTTTTTGTTACAGAACTAGGGATGGTTTATATAGGCTTCCCTGCAGCCACTATGAGTGAAAGCAGCAGAGGAAAAGGCAGTTTCATATCATATGTCTCCTGTCTTTGATTAATCTGCAAGCCACCCATTTTAATGAGTCCTCATAAATAATTCAATTTCTAATTATGCTATAAGCCCCCTAACCTGGAGAAGAAAAAAGAAATGTAGAAAGGTAAGGGAAAGGGAGGGGAAAAGTGTGCATGTTGGATAAAACAATGCCTGCAGCAACTGAGCTACTCTTACTTTGCCCCTACAAAGTGCAGCTCCTGCCTAAACCTTGAAGTGATCCTCTAATAAACATGACAGGATTACATACAAAGTTAGGAGTTTAAGACAATAATTCTGGAATCTGCTTCTTTTCCACTCACTTTCCTCGTTCCAAAAGGTACACACATGCTTGAGTCATGCTCCCACTCTGGGTGGATTGAGCATGCTGACCCCTCCCATGCTGGTGGGACCAGCCCCCTGCCCTTGCACATTGCCCTGACCACAGTGGAAGGGAGTAAACCAGCCACAGAAGAACCTCTACTCTTGATTCTTGCTCCTTATTTCTCCTCTTTGATCTCCTTAATAGGGACTAGGAAACCCAATATTGGCTACTCTGTTTTCCCCTACAACTCATCGCCTGAAGAGGAACTGCCCCTTCTGCCCTCCTCCAGGGACCATTCATCTTCCCCTAGGCACAGATGAAGCAAGACCTTGGGAGGAAACCAGTAGCAGCACATGAATGACACCTGCCTTCTCCTCACAGAGAAGTTCTGAAGTTCCCTTTGCACCCCAGTCTCACTTTTTCACTGCAGAAAACATTGCTGCTAAAACTCTTTTCTTGCTTCAATCAAAATGCATTTGACATACAAAAAGCTGGTCAAGGTACAACTGACAGCACACAGGCAGCTGAATGATATCCTCCTACCTAAAACTATTTTTTAATTGCAAGGAGGTCTCTCAACACACAGCAGAGCATCTGCTCATTAGCACTACAGCACTATTTCTCCTACTGACACTTCCTACCCCTCCTCCTCTCCCATCTTTAACAACTATTCCTAAAACACTTGCAAATTGCAAACTCTCTGTGACCTGTGGGGTTGGATTTATATTGTGCATATTAATTCATTTTTCTAAAACTTCCTTAAAAAAATAACGAGCAATCCAAACTCACTATGGTTTTTGTCCAAAATCACGAAGATTTAGTTTGAATGACAGCTATTTGGTTTATCTTGGTTCCTTCCTGACACAGTATTGTACATTGCTACCATATACAGAGCTTGTGGAGTTCCACGATTCTAATTTTAGAATTCTGGTTACAGAATTCAGCCAACAATGTTACACAGGAGAAAGCTTGTTGTGCCAAAGCTGCTGCAATGGTATTTTATAGAAGATAATGATAAGTTGCTGCAATTTTATTAGTTATTTAGTAATTGGAAGGTCATGGGAATGACTTGTATTACAGAAGGCAGTACATCTTATTTAGGAAACACAGTTCATCTGAGACCACATATTTTGACTTCTCCAGTTTCTTTTACATCCAAACACTATAGTAATAAATACAAGCCAGAAAAATATACAGGTTGGTCATCTTTAGTCCTGCTGAATCTTCTTATACATATGGCCCATCATCATAGTAACTGAAGCCGTAGCTAAGCTGCTGACAAGGAACATTTGCAAATACTTTGGTCCATGTCCCAGCCTGTCCTGGAATCAGATCTACACCTATGTTGCCATTTCATCACCTGCAGACTCCTAGGAAAGGGAAGAGGATACACAGATTAGGAGTGTCACATCATGCACCCATGCCCAGGCAAGGTACGACCCGCGTGACAATGTTGAATCCCTAATCTGCACCAAATCTTTGCAAAGTAACACAGAAGAGTATTTACTCTTCAGAGAACAACTAATGCAGAACTAAAATCTTTAGATATACTTGACATGGCTTGTCCCAGAAACATCTTTAAGAGTAGAAAGTCAGCCCGCGATCAACCTTGAAATCACATCTCCCTGGGATTTCTGTGCAAGCAACACTATACTGCTGCATCCCTTGGCATTACTGAGAAGGTGAGGAGAAGCCAGACAAGGCTCAGTGGATTGGAGTTACATGTGCACCACACAGCTTGTCCCAGCATCTCACCTGTGAACACTTCTGAAAATAAGGAACATGACCAAGAGGGTGTGTTCTAAAACTTCATTTGTCTACACATCCAGGATAGCTATAATCAATCAGGCAGAAGGTATCATGATGAGGTATCTAACTCCACCTACTAAAATAATAGATATCTTTACTAGTTATCCATGTTTCCTCTACAAAAATACCTGGAGATACCTACCTCTCTTCTGCAGAGGGAAGTACATGTGACTAATTTAGAGAAACAGCTACTTAGAAAATCCTGAAAACAGCTAGATTGAAACCACACAAGGAATCTGCAGCAAAGCAAAATATTCAACCAGCACTCCCTATGTCTGAGACTAAAGCTCTAAACATGGGGCCATTGTTCCATTTTCTCACACAGGTCCCCATCCAGCAAAAGCTCATGTATAAATATGTGCTTCCATTTTTTTGTATGCTATTACAGTTTCACATGGAATTTGTTAGGACTGTTCATAAGCATAAAATTAGCATAAAGCACACTTGGTTCTTTTCAAGTCCAGGACCGAAGTGAAAGCCAACAGAAAGAAAACAGCTGTAAAATTATAAATATTTATTTTTAAAATTCCATAGACTATGTTTAAGCCATGGCTATAAATACCATGTGTGTCATATGGTTTCTCCTGGGCTAGATTCTTCACAGACACACATACTAAATAGTCCTAACCACTCAGTGCTACATTCTTGAAGAATTAACTAAAAACTAGAGCATTCCCACAAGCTCAATTAGTGTTTTGCATGTTTTGTGCACTGCTAACACCCCAAACCAATGAATATATGTAATTCCAAGATTGCACAAATCTCATGTTGTCTTAAGACTTGGCAAAACCCTCCCCTTACAAAAAAACCACACCTTCTTAATTCTAAATTTCAAACAGAACTGAATGACACTGGAGGCAGCTCATTTTTCTAATATTTTTCTTCTACTGCATGGTAGTTCCTAACCAAGACTGCTCTTATCACTAACAGACAGATCTGTTCTGAACAACAAAGGAACTAATATGTTTTGCACAAACTTCAAATCTTCAATCTCCCAATTTCTCTTGGTTAAAAAAAAAACCAAAAAACAAAAAAACAAACAAACAAAACCCCCTCCACCAAAACAACAACAACAAAAATACTGAAACCAAACCAAAAAAACCACCAAACAAAACAACAGAAGCACCAACAAAACTCACAAAAAAAATCCTCACGGAGGAGAATAGATGCTTTTTAATGTACATTTGTAGATTTGACCTGACACAGTAGTTGTTTCTTTTTCCAATAAATGCCCATCAGATAAACTCTCAGTGCTTTGTGAGCTGGCTCAGTGAGTCAGTCCTGAAAGTTCATTACAAATATTAAATCCTTTATTGCTGTACAAGTAAATACAAACTTTGCACTCTGGAAGAACTTGCTAGAAAGCTCAGTGGCTAAAGCAGAATATAAATACCAGGTGGCTGGAAGATCATGTTCTTGAAAAAGTTCCTCTCATCTCATTGAAATGTGAGAATGCCCAAGACTGTTGTATAAGTCATATAAGGGGAATATGGTAAACTCCATGCATGTCCTCCTTTGTGTATGCGAACTTTCCCAGAAAGCTTCAGATCCAGCATTTGAATTTTTGATTTTCCACATGGATCAGGGTTACCCAGGGCTGGAGTCTCACCATCTGTTCAGAAAATACCAGCTCTAAATGGCAAAAACTTTACATTTTTAACTTTTCAGATGGCGAGGGAGAGTGCAGCACCCTGTAGGCATGTATCCAAATCAAGTCTTCTCTCTCCCCAAAAGAATCTCGTTCACTTTTGGAGCTAAGGTAAAATGAAAATTGTAAAGACAGATCTAGAGCTTGTTTACACAGACAAGGAAAGGAAGCTTGACTCCAGGGTACTTTTAAAATGGGTAAGTTACATTATGCTTAACATCCATCCAGAGAGAATTAAAGTAGGCATGGTTAACATGGCTTTTTGATTTTTTTATTACCGTTACTATTTACTTTGTGAGTCTTTTAAGGCAATTACCCCTATAAAACATAAGTCCGGGAAACAGTATATTCCTCCCACTAGTGAGTACACACAGAGGCCTGGTGATAACCTCCTCAATCTCCCTGGGTTTACCCATCACAGGATGACACTGAAAACCACAGCAGGCCAAGAAATCACCTGCCACAAACGCAGCTGGCTACTGCTACCCTTCATCAAGGCTTCCTGATTTCAAAAAAGCTAACAGGCAAAAATGTAACTCAGATTGTATGTCACAGGAATGCAAACATTTTAAATGACGTCAGTATTCACCTAGAATGTTTCCATCAAAAAATTAATTGAGCATTTTGCTAATAAACATATTGAAAACTGAAAGTAACATAAAACACATCAAAATCAGAGAGAAAAGGAAGAATTAAGCAGATGATTTAAAATTGTTCTAATGGCTTTTTAATGTAAAATATGCAAAAGGTAAAACACAAACATTTAAACAAGAACCCTCTTGAAATGGTTATTTGAGCTCCTTGGCCCTCCTGAAATGATAACATCCCCAGAAGCAGGGAACAACACAGACACAACACAGACATCAGACATTTCAGTCCCCATCCAATACTGAGTATTATTTGTAGAGTGGCAAGATGATTATGAGGGCAACACATAATGAAATGTGCACAATTTACTTAGATCAATACATAAGAAGGGAGTTTTGTGGCAGTAGCAGAGCTGTTTCTGAGCTACCAGCCTCAGAGGGGGGTTCGTACCACGTTCTTGCAGGACCCACATTCCAGAGGGATTTCGCCTCTGCAAACTCTGTTCACAGGTTGTTGCCTGTGAATTCTGTAAATTTCAGCACAGGGTGACACAGGGACAGCTGCTAAGTATTTGGTGCATCAGCTCTGGTTTTAGGTAAACATGCAAACTACAGAAAAAGGCACAAAATTATGTGTACTCACTAAGAAGCTATTATAATTTAGTGGGAAGAAAATACTTTACAACTTTTCGTGTGCCTAAGCCAAAAAAATATATTTGGAATTGTAAACACATCTTCTAAAACAAGCAAATAAATGAATGCCTTCATCTGAAATCCAAAACTACAGTCCCCATCTGGGTGAATCCTGTGCCATCAGTCAGAGCCCTTTCTAACAAGTTCACCAGGCATCAGCAGTTAGAAGAAAAATAAGTTTCCTTTTCTTCCATTATCTAATTGGTGTCTAAGCAGCTCAGACTACAACAAGAAGGAATGACTAAACCCAAGTGCACGGCTGCCTGCCTTCGCCTGCTAGGATGGCCTTCACGTTTTTTGACATTTCAGATCTCACACAGTGACCAGAAGCCTCATAAAACTGTCTCCTGCTTTCTGCTCTCACCCATCTTCACAGGGCAGCACAGTCACTTCCCTCACAACAACAATCTGGGAACATTAATCCCCCAGCAAATGAATCCTTCTACTGCTGTCTCTGGCATCAGGAGTGGCTCGACTGCTGGCTGCAGCGCTGCGCAGGGCACAGTCCTGACACACAGCGCATCGTCCTTGCCACGCTATTCACTGGAAGAGAATGTACTTGAACAATCTGCATGAACAGATCCCCGAGTTCACCTACAAGATTAAGGGTATCAATGTATTTCAGAAAAATAATGTAATTTTTACAGATTTCTAGCATCCTTCTCTTTTCCTCAATCTATTGCTTCAGTAAACAAACATTTTGCAAGACCTTATTCTCATGAACTCACACAGTCCCCATTTAAACTGGGAATGACAAATATGCATATTCTGAAGAAAATACAGACCACATATGAAAAAGTGCCAAATTTGAAAATTATTTCACTAAAAGTATTTCCTGTAAAATAGGTGTAGTAATTACATCTTAATTATATGTAAAAACAAATTCAGTTTTTTTATTTCTCATTCACTTTCATTCAGTTCCAGAAGCTCTAGCTTGAGACTCAGGTTTATTCTTTCGGCATAATTCTGCAGCAAAGCCTGCAGCTGGGACATAGTCCACAGGATACTCTTGGCCTCTGGCTGTGAACTTCATTTGAAAAACATTAAGGGAGACCCGAAAGCTTCTGCAATGAGCTGGGCTGAGACCATGCCATCATAAAGGTCTGATTTAGACTCAAAACCAGTGAGTTTTGCCTTTTCAGGGTGAAATCAAATGTAAAATTTATTCTTATTTGCTGTTGGGCAGAAATGATAAATTCAATTCTGTACTGAAACAAAAAGGACTACTGAGCTGAATTTACAAAGTAGAATTTGTGAGATGCTATACTTTTTATCTTGAAAACTGTAATTGTTCCTTCTGCAGCATGGCTAGCTGTCATAAACCATGGACAGAAAGGCTTTTGAGTAAGGTGCAAAATAAAAGCTTCCGTTAACTTAATATTTAATGATCTCATTCATTAATAATTTTTTGCAAAGCTGAAGTAAAAGCAATTGTATTTTGTGATTAAGTTCCAAACTACACAGTCACAGAAACACGTTGAATGAGCACAAGGTATTCTCTTACCTTTGCAGCTGAAAACTGGGTTTGCATTCCTACATGGAACAAAATGCTTTATCAATAATTCAAGTAACAAAGTCTGCTGGGTATTAGCTTACAAATGGAAGAGTAAACAAGCACTGAAGCTGAGCAAAATTGATTGACACTATATTAGCAAGAGGATCCCATTCTACTGTATTACTGTGGCTTTATTTTAAGTGCGAAATATTATCTCATGCAATGAGGTCCTAGAAATACAGTGGTTCCAAAGAATACAGCTCACCTTCTCTGTGGAAGGTTGTCAGATCACAATCCTGTGAGATCATAGACCACTATGAAACAAGAATAATTCTCTTCCCATCAAATCCTTCATGAGAGAGACACAAAAAATCATAGAATTTGACCTAATGTGCTCTCCAGAATGACCAGCCTCACACAGCAGCACAATCCTGTTCCACCTGAGGAATGTGGCATAATGAATGACTCAACTTCATGAAAGGACTTAAAAGGCATTAAACAATTCACAACACATGTATCCCAGAAAAAAAGTCAAGGACTGAAAGTTTTGTTAATTATAAGAAAAAAAGGTGGACTGTGAACAGGGAAAGTACATTCTTGATGAATGCAGGAGAGAGAGGTTTTGGAATCTAAAGCTTAAGAACTGAAACCAAAAGTGGAGAATCATTTGGATGAAGAGATAAAAAAAATTAACACTACTCTAGTCTGCTTTTCCAGGGACAGGGAAAGAAGACAGAGCCCTTTTCTTACAAAGTTTGTTACTTGACTCAGTGAAATAACCAAAAACTATGAATTAGTGATCATGAATGAAGAAGACCAAATAATTCATATTCAATTCTCTATGAATTCCCACATATCTACGGAAAACCCTTTGAGGGTTATTATTCTGTCAAAAAACAATTGCTACTGAGCAAGATTTTTACAGTGCTTTGGGCTAAAGCAGCTTGATCTGCTGTGGAAATGAAGCCCATGCTACCTTGAAAAATGCCTCTAGATCAATAAAAAAACCAACAAAACAACAAAACCTTGTAGTTACAAGCTCCTTGGGGGAAAAAAATTGTCCACTTTTTGCTCTTCATATTATAGACAAGATTTGGGATTCTGCTTTTTGTCTCTCCCAACTTCTCTTCAAAACATCTTTGGACTTCCATTCTCCATGGGGATTTTGAACTTTTTCCTTCCTAAAAACAAAAAATGAGCATGACGAAGAGAAGCACAGCTTTATTGTACTGCTGGGCAGTAAAGAGAGGGGCTGCCATGCTGAAAGGCAAGAATCAATGCTTGCCATCTAACTGATGGCTGGTAACAAGCAGAGCACATAAGTGGTCAATAGTGAGCCCAATGTTGTTCAATACCTTCACTGACAGACTGGATGATGAGACAGAATATATCTTCAGTAAATCCAAAGGTGATACCAAATTTGGCAGAATGGCTGACATGATGAATGACAGAGCTTCAAACCAAAGAAACTTCCAAACTGAATCAACAGAAACTTCCTCTGGATCAACAAGGAGAAGGTCAAAGGTCTGTACCCAAAACTGGATGATCCCGTGCAGCAGCACCAGGTGAGAAGTTACTGGCTGTGAGCACCCTGCAGGAAAGGACTTAGGGCAGAGGACACACCAAAAACACACCAGCACTTGGCTCTCATTGCATGGAAAGCAGCCTGGCTGTCAACTGCACCAGGAGCAATGCAGACAGTCGATGTAAGGAATCTTTCATTCTCCTCTGCTTACCAAAGGTGAGGTAACATCTGAAATACTGTGTGCACCTTGCACACTTCCCAGTCCAATCAGGATGTCATTTCTAATTTGAAAGGGTTCAAAAGAGGGCTACCAGGATGGTCATAGGCCCAGAGTACATGACCTAGAAGCAGAGAGACAGGTTTTTCAGCCCAGCAAAGGAGAGGCTAAGGAGTGGTCTAGTAAAATCCTACAACCATTTGCTGTGTTGGCAGACAATAAAACAGGGGCCAGTAAACACAAACTGCAACTTGGTAAATTCAAGATAAATATTAGGGGGAAGCAGGTCATTAAGAGAGTAGTGCAGCTCCGAATAGTGGCTTTAGCCACTCAAAGAAGCTACTGGGTCTCCAGCCTTGGAGGCTTTTGAGACATGGCTGATCTGTTTCTAGTACAGGCAACAATCCTACTTTGAGCAGGAGCCTGGATTAGACGACTTCCAGAGGTCCCTTCCTACTAACATTTCTGTGATTTGATAGTCACTGCAACACAGACATACTGGCATATGGCAGAAATTTTTAATCTATGAATTATTCACCCCCAGGGAAAGGAGCCAATGAGGTCTATATTTCAAAGCAGCATGTAGAGAAATACGTAGCATTCTCACTCTTGAGCTGCCACCTGGGAGTGGCACAGAGAAAAAAAGTAGGACTGAAGGGGCAAGAGTGCCATGGGAGTAATGATTCAGACTGTGTGAGTACAAAGGATGGAAATCTCTAGGAGAAGAAATAGGGGAACAGAAGTCTAGGAAAAAAAGGGAAAAGATAAGAAGATAAGCCAGACGGAAGATTTGGAACCGTTGATGGAGGCAGATGGAGGGAAACCTCTGGAGATCCCTTCTGATCGTGAGGACTCAGGCTAGGATAAGCAGCATAAAAGAGAAAGGCAGGATTTTCTATGCTGGGAAACAGAAATATAATGAGGAGGCAGGTTAAGGGGGAGAGAGAAAAAATAAATAAGGGCAAGCAGAGCAAGGTAAGTGCCAATTATATCTGGCAGTAATTAGGCAAAAGACATTCTACCTAAAGTAACACAATTTCCCTACAGAGCCCTAAGGAGAGCTCAAGATTCACAAGTTTCACTAATCTGCTGTGGGCAAGGATTTATGTGAAGTAAAGTAGCTAACTTGGAGAGTGAAATCTGTGAGTGATTTCCAGAGAACTGAGAGAACTGGTTTAAGAGACTGCCTGCCATAAAGAAAAAATTTCTGTGGCAAGACACAGATGGAAGCTGATGCTTAAAGGCAGGATTTGTTTGCTCACCTTAAATGATACTGTGGTTCTGATCAATGAATCAATATCTTTCAGAATAGCTCAAAATAAACAAACAAAAAACACAGAAGAAAACACATAATTAATGTGTCAAAACAGATATTGAGAAAAATTTTTTACATTTTGTTACTAATATAAATCGACAGACTCTGATGCAGAATTAATTAAGAGCTATTGCTGACTGCTAAATTACTTCTTCCTAACCTCCTAATTGATCAGTCAGAATTTCTAAGTAAGTTAATCAAAGAGAAAGAATTTATTTTTACTACTAAAATCATGCCTGTAGGAAAGGCCACAGGATCTAATCTTTCCCACTGAATGCTTTGCATATGAGACAGCCCAATTTAACTCAGCAACAGAGATTTTAGGGTGCATATATGATCTAAATCTATCTGTGGAACTGATATTTTATTTTAAATTCTAAAAGAAGATTGACTTAATATGGCAAAAAAGTGGCTTTTTAGTGTGATTTTATTAAATACAATTTTTTCAAAACAGAGTAAGATTTGCAGAAACTCTGCATTATTTTTTTTCATCGCAGAGTCTGAAATCACATAGCCAGTTGACAAACTTAAGGTTCTCAAATTGCTTTTGACACACAAGATTTAAGTACTGTTGCAAAATTTACTGCAGAATGTCCCCCAAAGTGCCTTCACTATTTTCAGGGGCACAGTGCCATGTGCTAATGTATTGTGAAGGTCTTTGATAATGTGGTGTTGGAGACCTCGTTCTCCTTTCATTTTTTTTTTCATTCCTCTGCTGTGATGAAATAAACCCTACAGATCTGACTTTTATTTTTCCTTTTGCTGGATTCCTTCAGCCTCATAGGAATTCCAGTAGCAGAGCATTCTGTCTGCAGCTTTTCAATCATCTTTTTTTTTATCTACCTCCTGTGTCCTTGAACTGATGTGATGGTCTGAAGTCTAGAGAAGCTACACAAGAGCCAAGAAACGCAAAGGCCTGAATTAACATCAGATGACATCTCATATATCTAGTGATTTCCAATTAATTTTATTCTTGAAACCTATTCTGAAAGGTTTTTTTTTTACATTGCTTGGAACAGTGCCTTGGTGCTTATTCCTATTTTTTCACAAGAAGCTTAAGATAGTACCGAATTGAGGAATCTTAAACTTTGTGCTAATTTAAGAACTCATTTAATATTTACATTTCAGCCCCAAACAACAGTTACTGCATACAATCACATTTTTACACCAAAGTTTTGAAAACTTGAGATGTGCATCTTGCAAAACAGCTGCTCTTGGGAGCTGCAGCGTACATCCAGATGAGAGCCAGAACCATATATTCCCTGTTGTTTGAGCTCCAACTAAAACATAAATCTACAGAAGTAGATCCTAATGTTGGATCTATTGATATGACCAGATATGAATTCAACTAAAAATATTCTAATGTAATTAGATTCAAGGGTCAAGTTGAGCTAGCATTAGGTATGGATCTGCAATGGCATTGATTCTTTACTGAATACAAATATTCCATTGCCATTTCAGACCAATTAGCACTGTCTGGCTCTAAATGCTGCCTGTTCTCTCCCCTCCTCTCGTCATATGCACTTTTGTTATTTCGGCTGACCTGACATCTTGTCAGTTGAAAAACCTTGCTAAACAATTCATGAGAAGATTAGGGTAGAGATTTCTCTTACTGCCCAGTCTTCTTCTCCTGATACATACTCCCATATAGTTGTCTATAATTAATATTTTTATCACACTTCCTTCAAAATAAGCATTAGTGAGATAGGTAATATCACAAAATAAACAAGAGAAGACAAGGTTTCTATAGCACAAACACAGATACACAGCACAAAGGCCTTTGCAACTGTTATTAGATTCCCCATTCTCGTGCCTTCCCACGTCTAGTACAAAAGAACTAGCAACAACCCATTACTATCTCTCTTTGGGTTTGCTCAAATGCAGGTTGGCAAGATAGGGAACTTTTATTATCTTGTGTACAGACAGTAAATAGAATATCTGTCTTCCACACATAAAACCCATCAATGCTCCCTGCCTGAAGAAAGAGTCTGTGAAAATTGACAACTTGTCGAACTAATAAGATTGCTTCTGATTTTGCTGCCATCTCATGTACTCTCACAAAGGGAACTTTTTGTCTGTCTCTCCAGAACTGAGAAGTCCTTCGCCAGTGTTCATACTAGAAATGTGCAACCAGCTCATCCTGGCAGTGATTCTTTTGTTTTCATTGTTCAGGTTTGGTTTTTTGTGGGGTTTTTTTTGCTTTTTTTTTCTTGTCCTTCCTGAACTGTAACAGATTCTTTGAAAAAAAAAAGCTCATCATTGGCTCTCCAATTCTCTAGTTGTATACTTGTAATTTCTGTACTGATTCATTCCTCTTTAATATTAAATTCATGTATGCTTTCTGAAAGCAAACAGAGCTGGTAAATGATTGATATATATTAATCTGTAGATGAATGCTCAATCCTAAAGAGACTTTTACAGAATGAAAGCTATGCACTTGCAGCTTGACAATTTTTCTAACTCCCTGCATTTGTGGCAACAACAGGTTTTCAACACTATTCTGTATTCCCTATTCATAAAATTGTAAGAAACACTGAAAACATAAAATGAAGTTTACTCTTAAATGCAAAAACGGAGTATTTGCAGCTTTTTTGATTTGAGGATCCAATTCCTGATGTGATGATAATAAATACAGAAAGACTTTCATGCAACTTTGAAAGTAGTAAGTCCTCTGCACATGGACTCTAATATCCCCTGCAATTTATGGGTCAAGTCCAGAAAGTTCCATTAACTTCATTTGAACTTATCCTGATATTCATCAGCTGAAGATTTGGCTCCGTAACTATATCCCTGCAGTGTGATCATGCTAACAATAACAAATCAGGCTTTAACAATGTCATACACTCAGGCACAAGCACTACACATGGTGCTAGCCACCAAGCAGACATCTCTCAATGGCCAGACCAATTAAGCGGCAATGTAAACCTTACCACGTTAATTAAACATGAGAATTTACAAAGGACCTCCAGCAAGAGACTTGTATCTCACAGAGCAGCTTTCTGAAAGAGTAGTGGAGAATGTAACGCTTTCGGATACTTCCCAGAGTATCTCCAAGCCAACAAATCCCTTTTCATCAGAGTTTTTTGGAATGCAAAGATCCCCCCCAAAAGGAGGAGCTGGTACAGGCTGCCTGTTGTTCAGCATTTCCTTTTCAATCCTGCTGCTCCCTGGAAAGGCTCACACAGCCAGTCACATAAAGTAAAACTGCACATCCCACACCAGGTTCCTAAGCAGATCCATCATTCCCACATGGAGCTGTATCATTATCCCAGGGAGGGGCCCTTGTGCAGAGAATACCATGCCCTGTGTTTTTTGTGCTCTCTCCAGCAAGACAAGTACCATCTAGCAGGGTTTAACTGCCATTTTTGTTGAGAACCTGTAATTATCTTCCAAAGGCAACACTTCAGTCTGTTTAACTGATGAAAGGACAAAGACTCTCAATGGCACAAAGTGACAAGTCACAGACAGCAAGAGGAATATCTCGTCAGGGCTGATTCACATAAAGACACAGCATTTAGTGACGTTTGCTCAGGACTGAAGTTTAATGCTCTTCTGCGACTCTGGCTCTGTACACGTATTTCACTCATTTAATCAGTTCTACTCTACTTACTCTTTTAATATACAGCTAAATGTCCAAGGCAAGTCTGATTATTTTCTCATAATGCTATAGGAACCTTTACTGCTCCAGACCCACTGGACTGTTCTTGCCATGAGCAGTGGGAACTGTAGATCAAAGGTAAAGTCTATAGGAGATTAATATTTATCAGGATCATCCTAATTAATAGAAAATTGCAATACAAATTCCAGGAACACACAACAGTACATTCTCTGTCTTATGATGGGAAATAAATTGCATCAGCTCTATAGGTCTTTCACTTTGAAAACAAAAATACTGGTTTAGTGACTACTGAAAAAGAGCTACTTCCTCCAAAAGAAAAAGTTTTGAACCCTACAGCCATGCCATGGTACACTATGATGGCATTATTTAGGGTAGAGTAAGAGAAGGTAAAACCAGCGTGGCCAGCAGTCAAGAGAGGTGATTCTTCCCCTCTACTCTCCTCTGGAGACACTCCACCTGGAGTTCTGTGTCCAGCTGTGCAGCCCACAACATAAGAATGATGTGGACCAGCTGGAGTGGGTCCAGAGGAGGGCCACGAAAATGATCGGAGGGCTGAAGCACATCTCCTATGAGGAAAGGCTGAGGGGGTTGTGGTTGTTCAGTCTGGAGAAGAGAAGACTCTGGGGACAACATATTGTGATCTTTCAATACCTAAACATGGAAAAACAGGAATTAAAGATGGAGGGAAGGTTTATAGCAGGACATGTTGCAATGAGACAAAGAGGTAACTGTCTAAAACTAAAAGAGGGTAGATTTGGACCAGATATAAGACAGAAAACTTTTACAATGATGGCAGTAAAACACTAGCACAGGTTGCCCAGACAGGTGGTGGATGGCTTAACCCTAGGAAATTCAAGGTCAGGTTGGATAGGGCTCTGAACAACCTGATCTAGCTGAAGATGTCCATGCCCATTGCAAAGGGCTTGGACTGGATGACCTTTAAAGGTCCCTTCCGACCTAAATTACTCTATGGTTCTATGCTCCTATGATAAAATAGGGCTTACCCTAAAAAAAACCAAACCCTGGAATTTCCTCAGATGGCACCTCATCAGACTGCACACAAGGACCAAACCAATACAGTGGGTTTAGAAGATACAACATGAGCACATGCCCAACACAGCAGTCTAAACAAATCAGTCACATTTTTGTCAGTGTTCCTTTGCCAAGACCCCCCTGACAGCTCATATTTCACCCTTGATAAAGCAGTACCCACTGCATTAAAAGGCAGTACCAAACAGACAAGGCAAGTTCCCATAGTCCTAAAAAAATAAAATACGACTTTCAGTGCCTGATAAATCATCCCTTTCCCCATAAGCTCTCATGAGGAGTTTTAGTATGGAAAGACACTCAGGCTTACCTGCTGGCTCATCTATTGTTCCTATAAACTCTCCTCTATGTGGACAAAGAAAAGGAGTAGAAACTAGAGTCAGTTCCTAAGCTTTTGATCTGCAGTAGTGTCCCATCAATACATCCCCATCTTCCTGATTTACAGTCTGCTAGTAGAGGAGACAACTGATAAAGGGAGGACACAAAAAGGGAATGGGATATTCATCTCACCACAGATCTACACTTGAGGCAGTCCTGACTTTATCTCCTCTGTAGGTAAGTATCTAAACTGGACCAAATGTATCATGTTCTAGAAAAGGCTATCTCTCTCTACTGCTTGCAAAGTTTGTGTATACAACTAGCTCACAAGTAGACAACTATATAACAGAAATCAGAATTTCTTCACAAGAAAGTGTAAGCAAAATATCCCAATCTCCCTAAGAAATGAGGCTCTGCATCGGCATATGCACTTTAAATCCTGGACCATACCGAGAAGGGTCATTCAGTTAACCATAAGGAAAACGCTGAAGTACAAATATCACTATGTGGGCATTAAACAGACATTAAAACAGAATATATATAAACTCCTTGCTGGAATTTCCACTAACAACCTTTGATGGTTTATGTCTTCATAATACTGCTAACACATTTCTGTGTTTCTGTATTTTAAATTTTCAGCTCTGAACCGAGCAAGATCTTTTGTTTCCCTGCATTCAGAAAACAAAACAAAACAAAATAACAACAACAACAAAAAGAACCAAACAAACAAACAAAAAAACAAACAACAAAAAAAAAAGAAGAATGAAAGAATGCAAGAAATGAGCTGGAGTAATTATGTTTCCCTACCACACATTCTCCCTTGAGGGACCAATATGCCCACTCTTATGAAATACCAAATCACAATAACATTTCAGTAGGAACTGAAGTCTTACAGCATCAGTTCTCGCTTCAGAAATCAATAAGAAACTATGATGTTTAATATTTTATTGCTTTTTCTAGTAGTGACTTTCTCTGGTTTGAATGAGTTAGTAGCTTTTAGTAAATCACAAAATCGAGGTAAGCCAAGACAGGATTTAAAGCATTATTTTGGTTTCTGGTACCACAGCCTTCATCTAAGCTGCAGTAGAGAAGAGTCTATCAAAGTCCTGCCTAGTAGATGACAAATAAGACTTCCAGTTCTTACCTCTTCAAAATATCCTTCCTCTTTAAAATATGTTTACTGAAAAAAAGAGCTTGCTGGGTGTTTGATGTCTGTTGTTAAAGGGATCAAAAACTAATTAACATGCTAAAGGCTCACTCGCTGTTAAAGTTAATGAGATTTACTGTTCCATCAACTAAGTACCGCCATGCCACTTATTCTGCATGACAGATTAAGGTTTTGATCTGTATTCAGAATATACTCAGTTAGATTTAGTGTTTAGTCTTATCAAATTATGGTGAACTAAATAAAAAATCCATAACCTACAGGGTATAAAACTGAGTTTATTCCTCAATTTCTAACCAAGAAACACCCATACAGAGAATATCTACTCTATGCCAACAGAAACCACGTAATTCCCTGATCCATAGTCCATCTTACTCCATGAAGACTACATCAGTGAAGTCAACCAGCATGTCATGGGGCCCCCTGTCTTTCTGGTGTGCAAAGCAGTTTTTCAGGCATCAGTCTGTCAATACCAGATTTTCAACTGTTTGCTGATCTGCATCCTCTGATCTGTAGTCCTCAGAAATCCCTTGGTTGCTAATCTGCAGGTAAACCACGACCAACCCTCCCCCATGCCACAAAGAAATTATTTTATAGTCTGTTTTCACCCATCTCAAGCCCATCTCACTAAGATTTTATGTACACACCCCAAATCTGCTTTCTTTCTAAGTTCAAGATCTCAAAGCTATTCATAAAACCTTTAAGCCTGCAATCAAAAGTTAATAATTTACTAATCAGTTATAAAAGAAAGAACACGAGGATCAAGAGAACTATGGACATGGACAAAATAATCAATTTCTATGTGTTTTCTTCTTTTTCTTTCATCTTTTTGGACTGATCTTTCCTATTTCATGTCTCATCTTGCTCTCCTTGCACACCAATTGACTGTTGTTTCTACTCAAATCCACCACTGCTGCCAACCTCCTTTTGTAGTTTCTTCTTTGTTTTCAGTCCATGTTTCTGGCGTCTCTTCTGCTTATTTTCTCTACCTTTCTGGTAGTTTGCAGACCCTTGAGACAAATTTTAATTACACTAAATTTAAGATTGATCTATAAAACCACTGCTGTGTAAAAGTCCAGTGTTCTGCCATTCTGCCACAGGATTCTCTATTTACTTAACTCCTATGTTAATAAAATAAATTTCTTATATGACTTTTACCTTTGAAAAAAAAAAAGACTACAGTTTGAATTCCTCTATAGAACAAAAGAACACAGCATGACACTTTTCTGTAATTTCTTTAATTAGCATCTTACTGTTGTTTCAGTTGTCTGAATGCACTTCATTCTTTTAATGATAATGCTGCTCCTTGACTTCCATGAACAGAAGGTAAACAAATTACCTGAAGGTCTCTGGTGTTGTTGTAAAGGTCTGTTTTATTCCCAGAACCCAGATCTTTGCTTCAATTAAACAACATTCAAGGTTTTTACTTTTATATAAGATTGCCAAAAGTGAGCTGCAGTGATAACAACTTTTTTTTTTTTTTTAATGTTAGCAGCTTGTAGTATTAGGGGCTTTCAGAAACCACAGAAATCATTTACAGAAGTGAAAAGTGTTGTTCCTCTTCAACAATACCTCATTGTATAAGCTGATACTAGACACACACACAAAAAATATAATCCATGTGCACATTTAGGGGAACATGCCATTTCTCTTTCTATTCCCTAAAATAAAGAGAAGCATCCAAATGACAATATTAGCTAATTTTCCCCATATCCACTCTCTAAAGTTATTTTGAGCAATCTGAAAAATACAAATGGTGTAGGACAGAAATACAGTCCTCAGGCTGGATAATATCCATTTGAGTGTTGTCAGGGCCGCCATAGGATAAAAAAAACCACCCAAAAAAACCCCTCCAAGACAGAGGAGAAAAAGAAAGAAAAACAGAGAGAAAAATAATGAGGAGAAAAAATGCTAGAAATACTTGCTGTGCTCTGATTTTGAGCATAGAGATCATCCTAACTCCCCTCCCTCCAAAAAAGGGTGGCATGATGTCCCATAGGCTAATTTGGGACAATCTGACCAACCTCCAGGTGGCACAGCACAGCACAGCACATCCAGCTCGCAGGGCTGCACGAGGAGATAGCAGTGACAGCATGGTTAACTGGGAGGGAGAAGGGCAAAAACATCAAAATGCCAACTAATTTACAACTCATTTGCTACTTACTAAGCCTGTCCTTTACACACTGTTTTTTTTCTTTTTCACTGAAATACCACCTTCATCTGAGGACACCCACAATAAGCATGGATACATCTTTCAGCTTCCAGAACGTGGCCTCAAGAGCAAGTCCCCAGGGTCTGACGTGCACATCAATTAGTGTATGGCTGTGCAGCCTTCTCTGATTTCCTGTGTCCCTGCCGTAGCTAGATTGTCCATGGTACATTTAAAGAGCCTAATTTGCTATTAGCTAAGTTCCTATAAAGCAGGCAGATCCAGACAAGATTTTCTTTGTTGTTGTTGTTGTTGTTCAGTATGAAGCAGTTGTTACTGTGTTTGCCCCATGGATGTTTTCATCCATTCCAGTTCAAATAGCTGAAATCCCTGCTGAACACTCCTTGTTTGTGTTTCTGTGTGCATTTGCTGCCTTTTCAGACCACAACATCTGTTCAAGATACTTCCCTGCACCATCCACATGGTGGATTGCATGCTTCAGGAGGGACTGAAAACCAAAATCCTCATCAGGAGGTAAGCCAGCCTCTCAAATGGTAACACATGCCACAGGTAGTACCAGTGGATTACAGTACATTCAGTGGCTCCATGCACTTAATTAACATGCAACGGCAAATTGCTGAAAACTATTGTTATTTTCAAAATGGGAATAAGCTCTCCTTGTTTTGTGATCACAACTTCTTCCTGGGAAGTAGCCTGGGTCAGATTTTCAAGATTAGTGATTCTGAAGATTATCATCTGGTGATATATACACAAATGTAAGAAGAGCTTGGATGCCATCCTCCAACTGAAAAGGAGGACACACAGGGTCTAATTGTCTTCAGTGCTTTAAAAATTCCATTCTGTAACTTCTTGTATATGTGACTGTTTCATCTTGGTAAATGGCTTTTGGCCCTTCTTTTTAGCCTCTGCAGGTGAACACTCTTCCATGAATATCTCTTGAAAACAATGTGTAGGGGATTGCCAAATAAAATCTGTATTACTTCATCTAGTGGAAGGTGTCTCTGCCCATGGCAGGAGGTTTGGAACTAGATGATCTTTAAGGTCCCTTCCAACCCAAATCATTCCATGACACATTGTATGATTTTGGCAGCTTACAAAGAAGATAACTGAGCTATCTTTTTCAGTCTTCTACATTCACCTCAAATGGTTGATTTCATATAAATACATACCAAAAAAACCTCCCAAGAAGTCCAAAGATGTTGTCATAAAAATGCCTTGAGCCAGACCTACACATAAGAAGCACATTCAAGTTAAGCCAATAACAGATTGAATCCTTCACTCCATTGTGGCAGAGCCTGTTTTCCAACAGGCACAGGGGAAGCCTAGCATAGACTTGTGTAGCTTAAACTACACAATTTTCTCTTATGAAGCTTAATGTAAGCAAAATGAATTATGCAACAGGCTCTTTTATCATTTTGTATTTAGCATTTAAGAGATAGCGAAAACATAGAGAACTCAAGGATGTCTTGTGGGCAGTGCTGTAAAAATGAACCTGTTAGTGGCATGTCCTGTGACAGGGATTTATACTTTCTTGCATGCTGCTCTAAAATGTATTGCAGAGGCAATAGATACATCACAGTTGGACTCATGACATAGCAATGGTTCAGCAGGAGCACAAGTACTGACACAGGTGGCATTTCAGGATTCATTTTGAGAAATGTGAGAAATTGAAAAGTATCTGTAATCTTCCTCTCTGTCAGGTTATCTGAGTTCCCTACCTTCAATATGCTGCGGGTTGCTGTGAAATGCTTTCTCACAAAACTGCTCATGGGGCTGAGAAAGCAGCTAGAGACAGTTTCTAAGCAGTTGCCAAGTCCTTGCCAATGGAACTTATTTGCTGATCACAAAAGTTTTCCAATGTCTTTTACTGCAGTGCTCCATTTTTATCATGGCCATTACAAGTGCAGATAAAAAAATAGCTTGGGAAAATATCAGAGCCAGACTTTTATGTAGATGTTGTAATGATTCTCACTGCAGATCAAAAAAAGTTTAACTTCAACACTTCTTAAACTTTCCATTTCTATGTATATAGTTTTTTACTAGCATTTTCCCTTGCATTAAGTGCCTTACAAAGTTAGCAAGATTACTATTATTTTTTTTAATTCGTAGCATAGGAGACTTTCACAGATGCAGAAATCCATCTAGTGTATGTTGTTACATATCCTTGCTCCATGCAAACACTCTGCATAGAGGAAACAAATGAAAACTTGCTTCCATCAACATCTATTACCTTCTCCACTCACCTGCCTGACCCTTACTGAAATAAATCAAAAATGTACTAGAAGACTTTCCTGAGATTAGACGCAATTTGAAAGGACAGGAGTTTACCCTGACATGGTAAAAGAGTTTCTAATTATACAATTATTTACTATCAGTAATCTAATTCTGTAAAACAGAATGGAATTCTGTAGCTTTCAAGCTGACCAATGGTTGGCAGTAAAGAAAATATCAGCAGTTTAATGTTCATGTGAACATACTAGGTACCAGAGAGCATAGAAACAAATGTAGAACAGTCTTTTCTAGGCATTGAGGCCACTGAAAATACATTCTGTTGAAGCAGCAGCAGCATACAAGTAGGAACAATGTCCAAGTCACTGCACAAGAGTAACTTGACACACAGAGATCTCAATGGAACTGCGGGAAGAAAAGCTCCCCTGCTGAACTGAACATAGCTCACAGCTAAATAATAAATCAGAGCATGTAGTCAAGCATTCTGCAAAAGCACATCTTGTTCCCACATCTCTGCCACCTTTGTGTCCTTCCTGGAAATTCTAATCCATGGCCAATAGCTGACATAGATGTAGTTGAAGCAGAGACCACAATGAAGATGTCTTAACAGAAGTATTTCAATTAAACAGCATAACCAAGAATTTTACTAATAATTCATGAAACTATGCACAGTGCTACTAAATATTGAGACCAAAAAAATCCCCCACCAACCAGAAAAAACAAGCACAGTATTGTGTTGTGATGAAGCTAAGAGAAGCACAAAGTTGAAGAGCTTTTTTATAGCAACTTTTGCAAGACTCCAAAGCTCAAACCTGCTCTAAAGAATGTGAGTGTGTCACAGCACCAAGCCTGGTAGAGTTCAAGCAGCATTTGAATACTCTAAGGCACATGGTGGGACTCTTGTGGGTAGTCCTATGCAGGGCTGGGAGCTGGACTCGATAATCCTTGTGGGTCCCTTCCAACTCAGCTGATTCTGTGATATATATAAAAATCCTGAACCACTAGTTCAGTTTAGATCCACACAATCTGACAACACTGTAGTACCACTAGTTCCATTCCATGTAAACTCCTTTGATATCCCTGTAGAAAGCTCGACTGCATCCTCATTTTCATCCTCTGTAGTCACCTCTTTACTATATTTTTAGTGAATAAAAAGGCTGGCTGTAGCAAGCACTGACTTTAGAAAATGAAAGCCTAAAATTAAGATGCATATTGAAAATGAAAGAGTTGAGGTTGTAATATACAGAGTACAAGGAAAATATAAAGAAAAAACAGAAGATAGAGAAAACAATAACTGAGGGTAAAATTACACCATCTGGATTTCTACTTTGGGAGAAAATATAGCAATAAATTCTTAATGGAAACTTTCAGATTATAACCTTAAATTTGAAGTTGTTTTACTTTCATTACAGGCACATATTTATACCTAATATAACGTTACATTTAGGTATGATTCCATCTTTTTCATGGAACTGAGCCCATGAAATGTGTGATGAGATGGAATTCTGTTCCTAGAACTGCAAAATGCCATGCACTTGTCCTCAGACTTCCATTCCCCTCCACTAGTTATGAAAGGAATATCCTTAAGATGCATTCAGGCTTTGGGGAGAGAAGTGGAGGGAGGAAGGATAGTTGAGGGGTCAGAAGGGAAGGATAGCTCTGTTGACCCAGTGGGAAGTCTGGCGTGTCATTAATGCTGTGGAAGAGAAGAGGAATTGGAAATGCTGAGGAAATGCCTGGTGGGACCACATGGTTTACACACGTCAGTATATTCTATGCTGCTAAAGGCTGATTCTATTTGAAATCAACCTGAAAATACTCACCCCTAGGATTTCAACTCAATCTGCTTTTATCACCTTGGGAACAGTTAAACATGCTCCTCCAGCATTTTCTGTTCAGTCACGTTAATTTTTTTAAAGACCTGGTAAAACATAAATACACCCTGACAACTCTAGAATACATGTAAACCTTTATCCAAACAAAAAAAAAGGGGGGGGAGGGGGCGGGGAATTGTGGCACAACAAACGTCAAGGGGGATTGCTCGCTGCCTGCTCAGCAATGAGAGCGTTACAGCCGCCCACTCCTGCACCATCCGCCCAAACACATCCAGCAAAAACAAAATCACTGCTCCACGGTCTCTGACTCAGACAAGGTACTCGGGGAATAGCCGCTGAATTTAGCAGCAGAGCCTGTCTGTTTAGTACTTTCCACTGGACTGAGCATTAGTGAGTCACTGCTGCTGTAACACAAACCAACTTGGAGACGGCATAACGAGCAAAGGAGCAGGAACACGGCCATTGCCAGCGTGCAAGTAGCAACTGAAGCTGAAGGATTATGTAAGGGGTTTCTGTACAAGAGGGCAAGACCTAAAGGATCTTCATGACCTTTTCAGTTCTGGCAACTGTTCCCTGCTAGCTTCTTGGTGGGGAAAAAATCCCCTTCGTAGTGAAGTGCAACCTGCTGACATCTGCAACAGGTTGCACCACAAAAATAAAGAAATACCCTTGAAACGTAACCACTGATGAATTTCAGGCTTGTTAACTAAATGTAAAGAAAGGTACATTTTTCCTCAGAAATGTCAGAACTGGATGTAATGAAAATGTTAATGGAAGAATCTAGAGGGGAACACCACTGTCCCATCCTCACAGGACCTGCCAAACTCCAGGACTGAACCCAGATGCCCTCACTCTTCTTCACACTGCTCTTGTAAGCCCACCACTGCACAGAAACATCTTCCCTGTACTAATTCAAGAGGACACAAATCAAGAACTTCCTACCTTTGGTGTGAAGATAATTTCAGAATTCACGGAATCAGGAGTGTGCATTATGAACCCAGGCTCAGGGAAAAATACAAATTCTGTTCTTTTTTGTTCTGATATTTAAAGGGAAAAAATCTTATTACTTCATCAATTATTTTAACACCACATGAGAAGGAGCAATATATGAACAATTAGATTTTCCATAATTATACCTGTCATATTTGCATAGAACAAAATTTATTGCCTAGAGGCAGTTTTAATTACAATCAAGTGGAGGGTGATTGAAGTTTTAATAAGAAATAGTGAATTGAAAATAAATTAAATCCCCTAACAATTCTACAAAAAGCTGTATTTTTCTCAGGGTATACTGAATCTAAAGACTGGCTGAACTTCTCTTGTTATTAAAAAAGAAAGGCTTGAATTAGGTTAATGATGTCGCTGTTAACTAAACACAGGCAAGGTGATAAAACCTCAGACAATGCATTTCTTTCAGCTTGTAAGGAATGAAATGGACACCAGCAAGGCCAGAAAAAGAGAAAAAGAAAAAGAAGAAGATAAAGAAGAAGATAAAGAAGAAGAAGAAGAAGAAGAAGAAAAAGAAAAAGAAAAAGAAAAAGAAAAAGAAAAAGAAAAAGAAAAAGAAAAAGAAAAAGAAAAAGAAAAAGAAAAAGAAAAAGAAAAAGAAAAAGAAAAAGAAAAAGAAAAAGAAAACAAACCAACCAAAACACCCAAAACTCCACTAGAAATTCAAACTGCATTTTATGCAAGACACAGACCATAAGAGAACTATTATACAAAATTACAAAATTTGTATTTTCTCATAGCTAAACTACATACCACCACACTTTGTTTTTGTGTTATATTCTGTAATCACCTGACAGCAGTGGGCTTTTAAATGATTTCTGTTTGTGAGACTATTTCCAAATCAATATTGATTTTTAAACAATTACAAAATTAATATTAAATAAAAGTGAATTTCTTTGACAGTCACAATCTAATGCAAACCTTTGAAATATACTTGGGGATTCATTCCCCTCCCTTGAGAACTAGTTCTCTGTAACTTCTACTGATGGAGGTTTTGTTCAACAAAGATCATGTCCTTCAACTTTAAATAAGGAATTGATAGGCTTTGTGTTTGTAAAATATTACCAGAATTTTGTAAATACAGTGTGGAAGGTATAAAAGACATAATTTATAATGGGAAAGATTTTTTTTTTTTTTTTAAATAGAAATTAAGAGACCAGAACAAGTCTAAGGAGAAGGTAGCCTAAAATAAAAAAAACCATTACTTGGGGAAAATCTAACATCAAAGGTTCAAAGAATCTGAGCAGACACTTCCCCAGGTAATGTATGCCTGACTTTTGGGCAGTAGCAGAAGTGCAAGAGCAGTTACTTATGCTCCAAATACCCATCTGCAGTGCTTAACGCTGAGGTGCTCTGCTTTGCACACCTCCTGACCCACTGCCACACTTTTCTGAAGTGTCTTGCAATATAAAGAAGATGGTGATGATGTTTGAAACACTAAAGGACCAATGGGAAAATATTTTACTCTCACAACTGAGTGCTACAGAAACTAAGATCCAAGCCCTCCCGTGCTACCCTGCCTCCTAGTTCCGTGAATGCTCCATTCCTCACGCTGGCTCAGCACTGGTAGGATGAAGGAATAACCAAGGACAGGCAGGGAATTTTCATTCCATCTAGCTTGTAATTAAGTCATCAGAGAAATCTTTTAGGAAGTAGGAGACAAACATAAATTATCTCAGACTGAAGATAAATGTAATCTCAGATCCCTGATTTCTTTGACAGCCATTTGAATTATGGAATCCTCTTTCAAACATATAAAAAAGAAAAACCACCAAAAAAACCTCTAACCAAAATAATAACAAAACAAAACATAACAAAACACACACAAGATCTCTGTAGCTATCAACCCTAAGTAGAAGATTTCGGTCTCTGATCTGAAAGAAATTAAAGTGTCATCTTGCAACATTGACCCAAATGCAATGCTCCAGACAGAGGATTTCAGTTTCATCTATGTAAGACATCTTGTGCTTAGCACATATATATCTGTCCTTCAGCTGTGCTCCTCATATGTCCAAATGCCAAAGATGGAATTTGGACCTAGGTGACTCCACAAGAACAGTCAGCTGTGTTAAAATGAAGCATCTGTGGGAGACTTTTCAGTCTTTGGAGCTCACGCAGAGTCTCCTATCCCACTGTACAGTAGGAAGAGACAAGTAAAAACATTTATAGAGAGGCCACTGCGGATCCCTTCCACCTCCATGGGAATTCATAAATCAAATCCCAATACATAATAAATCTGACCCCTCTAAGAATCTAGTTGAAGACCATGAATTTGTATCTGTTAAACAGCTTCCTAAAAGGGGGTGAAAAATGATCCTGGATAGTCCTTGGACTTTGAAGAAACCATATCTTCATCACATTGACACATCATAAAATGTGTAATCACCTTGTTTCTTGAAGCTTCCCCATCAAGGGAAGCTTCAGGGATTAAAAGATTCCCCATCAAAGGGAATCTTTTAATCCAACAAAAGGATTAACATAAAACACATGTGGAGTACCTCAGCCCCTACTGATTAATAAAGCTTTTTGAAGGTGAACATTTGTTTATCAGCAAATTCACAGTTGGATCACAGAAAGTTAGACTTTGGGAAAACAGCATAAAACAGTTTATGCTTTCCTTCAGCATACTCTGCTTTTTAAGTTTTGCCACTGAGACTTCTGGTACAAAGAACTTGCTGGGTTCCTGTGGAATTCTGCCTTTTGTACTAACAAGTACATCAAAAGTCAATGTTGCAAAGAAAGCTGACAGGAGCTCTCTTAAGGAAAGTTTTAGCATGGAAATTTCACTACAAAGCCCAAAAGGTGTGACAAAGGTGACAGATGAACACCTTAAACTGGTAAGGAAGAAAAGCATGAAATAAAGATGCCAGGTGAACACACTCCCTGACATTGCTTCATACTTTCATGAAGTTCAGTATTTCTTCTTAACTAACTCTGCAGCAAGCTGTTTCCAAGGATTGGGAACAGCTGACCTGATCACTTTAAAGCTTACTTGGAAGAGCCCCAGATTTACCTGCACTCCTTCCTGAGGGGTCCAATTAACCACACAGCTGAAATACTGGCACAAAGTGTGCTACCAAAAGGCTTGAAGAAAAACGCAAATATTCCGGGCAATTTGTTACACTACTGAACACATACTGTTATCCAGACCGAACAGTGCATTTAAGGATACTGCAGCTATAGAATAAGCCTTATGGCCATGCTGTACATAGGTACCATAACACAGAAACCACCACCCTTTACAGAAAGGAAAAAAAAATTAGGAAGCCTGTTTGAAAGAACATACTGTTCAACTACTTGCTCTTGAATGCTAATTTATTAAATCATACGACCAGCAACCAACCCAAAAGTGGGGATTTAACTTTTCCTTGTGCAAATGACAGATTCTGACCCCCATTATGCAATTCAATAGTTTTTTATCGCAGTAAGACTTCTACTGAAGTTGAAGGTCTGATGCTTTTACACGCTTCATCAGTCAAAACTGGTATTTCTAAATTTAATCTTAATGTGGCACCGCAGTAACAATTACTTCACTCAGTTCAATCTCTGATCAATTTTCAAAATCTGAAAATTTGATCAGGAAAAACGCAGGAAAAAACATCTGAGCATTTTATCATGACATGTACACAACAATTAGAAAGGGCTATATTTTAAATGATATAGCTTTAATTCTCCATTTGTGCTTTAATTCTGCCCTCTGAAGTGAAAATTGAACTGAATTACAATGCAAATGTTTTGAGAACTTACTAAAACTCTCTAACCCAGGAATGTACAGATTTCATAGCATATTTAAAAAACACTGACTCAGACACAGGTACCCTGGAAAGTATTTAAAGTCGAATGGGGTAAAGAATTCAACATGAGGTAGTGTGATGCTGCAACAACACAGTCTAACCTGAACTTTTAATATGGAGATATGGAAAAAGACAAGAAAAGGGTACAAAGAATTCTACTGAGACAAATACTGGAATCATGCATACAGTCAGGTATCAATGCTCTTAAAGCAAAGATTCTGAAAGACAAGAGAAGATAAAGAGTCCAAAAGTTAACCCAGTCCTGGGGAAAAAAAAAAAGCCTCACAAAGGCATAATGCAGGCTTGAGGTTGTGTACAATACACAGCCATTGAACCACCGTTTATGTACAATGTGTGCATGCAAGTTTGCATCTCTGAAAACAACACTTTGTTCTTCTCCATAATGCTTTATACACCTTTCAGCAAATGAGTGGAATTTTCATTTCACAGAGGATTTTAAAATTTTTAAATTTGATTTTATTGTGCTTGAAAACTTAAGTGTAGTGACTGAAGAAAAAATAAGGAGTCTTGAGAGGGTTGACTAGACAGCACAAGGGTATGGAAGCCAACATTTGCAAATTAAACTACTACAATGGGAAAGATTTTTTTGAAAAACATGGTGTACCATGGAAAATCATTCTTCTGTAAAATTTTCACCTAGCCACAGAGAAAAACAGTTTTATACTCACACACACACACACACATACACACAAAACAACAAAAACAAAAACAACAACAACAAAAAAAACAACAACAACAACAAAAAAAACAACAACAACAACAAAAAAAACAACAACAACAACAAAAAAAACAACAACAACAACAAAAAAAACAACAACAACAACAAAAAAAACAACAACAACAACAAAAAAAAACAACAATGTGTTTCCTGGGCATGAGCTGAATGGAAGTCATCAGACCAAGATATAAGGAAGAAAAGTTCTCTTCACCTATCAGGCAGAGGCTTATACAAGGAAAACAAAAAAAACTTCAGGAGAAAAAGCTGCCTGAGGGTAAGAAGGCTAGCAAAGCCCTTCAGACAAAAACTGGAACTAATCCAAGAAAAAGAACTACAGAGGTTTGGGTTGCATTGTTTTATTTTAAACATTGAGCTTCCAAAGCTGAAAAAGTAACTTTAAAACCAAAAGAAACCAAGACTTATTTGAGCAGTATTTCACCTTTCACAGCTGCTAAGACAAACCCCCAGCTTAGGGTGATGCTGGCATTAATGAGGGCATGAGTCTGCAGAACATCTTTCACAAATTAAATTTCAGTATCCATAAAGTTAGACAAAGAAACCTGCTTGTAAGAGCCCATGAAGAATCTCTCACAGGGAGTAGAAAAAATCTGCAAAAAAATTTCTTCAAAATTAACCATGGCCATTTACTTTGCAAGTGGATTTGCTCAAATGAATACATAAAGGGATCTAAACAGGAAAGAACTGCTACAGCTATCAGTGCTCCTTATTTTTCTCCATGTGAAATGTGAATGCAACAAAACTATGCCAAGCGTGACAATTTACTGTGTAAGGAAAAAGTCAAATTGTGAAGCTGACCATCAAATAATATTATTTTCCACAAGCTCTTTTTAGCTTTCTTTGTCTCAGCCACAGTTAAAGCTCAAGTGCAATGCACTGTGCTGGCAGGATGGAGATTCAGCAGGTGTCTCTCTAAGCTTGCAGACTTGATGCCATTGCAGCACTATGTACATTTCAGGGCCACAAAAATCAAAATTATGACTATGGCTATCTATGAGGACCTGGCAAGTTGGAGGGATGACCCCCTCTTCTGTCAACAAGAATACAAGATCTGCAGAAGGCAAATCAAGTCAACTGTGGAAAGAAAAGTATGGAAACAGGCAATATTCGTAAGAACTTTCACTGCAAGCCTTCTGATTTATTTTTCCAGACTTTTATGATGCCTTGCAAGGTATGTGAGCTATGTGAATCTGTCCTTTGAGGCATAATGTTGCATCCACACAACCTGGATTTCAGTTAATAAAATAAGACTCTAGGCAAGACAAGCAAAAACAAATTCAAACATCTGACATGTGGACAAGTTGACAAATGTTTGACTTCACAAGTGTTGTGTCTCACTAGCTGTCATTCCAAAACACATTTGATTCAGCAACTACAGCTGACTTTCAAAGTAGATTACATTTACATTTGGAGATTTAAACAATGTTCATACAGGTTAACAGACTCAGTACTGTAGTCTAAAAGAGCATATGTAAAAGTTTTTCTGCTAGTGTGCAAATTTCCAGTGAGGGTAGTTTCAAAAATAGCAAGGCATTAGTCTGAAACTCACCTGCAAAGTTCCTGCCATATCTGAAGAAGCTATTTAGACCAACTCCAGCCATGGACTGAAATCTAAATCTAATGCTGCAACAAGGAGATGACAATGTCTATTTTAAATACTCACAGAAAGTACCCAGAAATAAAATTTAAGTTTTCCACCTTGGTGAGTTACTTAGTATGTAGAGAATTGTTGGAGATATAAAAAGTAAACATGTGAATACACCTGGAGTATTAACACTGTAAAATTCTGCCACATACATAACAGAAAAGAGTTAAAGGACCAAGACATATTGCCAAGTAGAAACACACAGTCCTTATACAGAGGAATGTGTATTTTAGTTGTATTTTTCCAAAGTGTAAGCATTTTTCTGGGAGGATCATTGCAATTAAAGCCATTCGCTTTATCATGCTGTGTAGGGGTTTGGAATCGAAACCGGGCGGAAACACCAATTTTGTGTAGTGGTTTTAGTTCACCTCTGTATCTTTTGTGAGATAGGAGATTTGGAGGAATGCAAAACAGGCTCAAACTTATCAAGAAAATGAAAAATTTATTAACAGAATTAAAAGAGAAAAGAAAATAATAAGAAAATCAAAGCAAAATCCCTCTTTTCACTCACACCCCCCTCCTCCTTTCTTCCTCCCTAAATCAGCACAAAGGATAACATCACATAATTCTTAAGTTAGTATTCACAATTCTAAAAATCTTTCTATCAAGTAAGGAGGAAAAGATGGTTTCCTTTACAATCCGTGGTTTTCCAAAACCGTATCAGTCCCAGTACAACAGCCCCCGCCCGGGAATAAAGCTGTTACCGGGAAAACACCTCTCCCAT